>NMRB01001049.1:76847-119941 GCA_002633025.1 Notospermus geniculatus | reverse complement strand
GAAAATCCACAATATTGTATTCCTGTGTTGTTGAGCTATCGTCGATACACCATATCCGAGTGAATTTAGTAAAATCCCGTTCTTATTTACTTCCCAAATCGAGTTTAAAATCCGCTTCTCGAATCGAAATGTACAGGCCGGTGACACGCCATGATGGGAGTCTCGCGCAATGCAGTTGCGCAGTGACCAGCTGGTGACGTTAGTGTCGTTCTCATTCAGTGTCAGCGACTACGCCCAGTCACGTGACCTCGGGTCTTGTGACAGCTACGAGTTCGCGACTTGTTTACATGTGTTGGTGACATTTCGACGGAGTTTTGTATCAACGTTTTTTCCTAATTTGTGCCAATTTTTCAGTCTTTTGGAATACCACTATGAAAAATGAGGATAAATGAAAGGATTCATGACAGTTAATTATTCGAATTTAGTCAGGTTTGACAATAATTGGTGATTTTGCTCAGTACATGAAATACACTATGCACCACAGGCAGCATATGGGTAAACCATAACGTACCAGGCAATAGCCGTCAATGTCATATCGTAAAAGAAGCTATGCCTGGTCGATATGGTTACCGTAACTAATATTAGTTAGGCCTAGGCCCCCTAGGCCGAAGCCTACATAGACGGAATGTGTTTTCTGATGAATGGATGTAATCAGCATGGCTAAAGAAAGGCATCCCACCAGCTACACATCACATCAACCATAAGCCTAGGCTATGCACAAAATGCACAGCTTATACAATGGCAGTGCACGTGTATCGCCATCAGCATGATCAGATCAGTCATGCTGGTCAAGTGAAGTGACTGAAACGCAACAATAATTGCATCAGAACGGGCTACAACGTTTACCTTGTCAATTTCACGCGTGCAACAGGTGCGCCAAGGTCTTCCTCCTGTACACTGCACATTGTAACCTCGTTGTTTTGAGGAATAACTGAAGAAATGAGGGAAAGTAAATGAAAGTTTCCCAAACTGTCAAATTTTGCACAGGGGCGCGATAGCTCCAGACTAGTGCTGCCCTCTGTGTACTACATTGAGAACGTCGAGCTAGTATGAAAAGTACATTTAATTGAAAATTACTCCCGTCAAAGTAGCAGTTCATCATCTCCTAAACATTCACTGACAAGGTGACCTGCTTCCCAATTAAAATTACCCACAGATTCAGCGCGTTTAACTAAAACCCATGGTGGCTTGATCCCGGCAGTGCCGGAACTTAGGCCATCGGTAAAGAAAAAAAATAGCGCTGAATGAGATAGAGGGCTAAGTACAGTAATACACCGCCTGTACATTTCGTGTACATTTGAGGCAGAACCGCCACGCAATATCTACCCGAAGGAAATAATCAATTTTGCATCAGAACGGGCTACAACGTTTACCTTGTCAATTTCACGCGTGCAACAGGTGCGCCAAGGTCTTCCTCCTGTACACTGCACATTGTAATCTCGTTGTTTTGAGGAATAACTGAAGAAATGAGGGAAAATAAATGAAAGTTTCCCAAACTGTCAAATTTTGCACAGGGGCGCGATAGCTCTAGACTAGTGCTGCCCTCTGTGTACTACATTGAGAACGTCGAGCTAGTATGAAAAGTACATTTAATTGAAAATTACCCCCGTCAAAGTAGCAGTTCATCATCTCCTAAACATTCACTGACAAGGTGACCTGCTTCCCAATTAAAATTACCCACAGATTCAGCGCGTTTAACTAAAACCCATGGTGGCTTGATCCCGGCAGTGCCGGAACTTAGGCCATCGGTAAAGAAAAAAAAAGCGCTTAATGAGATAGGTGTTACTGTATAGTCTCGCGTCACCAGCCTCTCTCTCTTACAGGAGAGAGTCTGGTAGCAAAGGCCAAAACTTTCGTTACCGCCAGGTGGCGAGTGTCCAGCTCAGAGCATCCGAATCTGATTGGCCAACGGCCGATTAAACATGGCTGCGCCCATGAAACGCATGATGAACGAATGAGTCTGAGGGAAAATTTACCCTTTTAGCACGGAAGGAACGACTATCCATGGTCATCGATTGCTGGAATAAGCCGATTGTACAATAGGACTTACATTTTGTGCCATGGATTAGGTCACTTCCGACCAGGGAGTCGAAGTTCAGCCAGACGGTAAATCGATCCTGATACAATACAATTCCACTTTATTTCATCAGCGATCCACCTCAAACGGCCAGGCTCGATCGCTGTCTACATATCACTCGGTGAAAACCACGATAAAACGTGTTAAAAAGGTAACATTTCCCTCGGACTATTTCGTTCCTTGTTCGTTCATCATGCGTTTCACGGGCGCAGCCATGTTTAATCAGCCGTTGGCCAATCAGATTCGGATGCTCTGAGCTGGACACTCGCCACCTGGCGGTAACGAAAGTTTTGGCCTTTGCTACCAGACTCTCTCCTGTAAGAGAGAGAGGCTGGTGACGCGAGACTATGTTACTGTACAGTTTCTGCAGATCGATTTAGAAAAGCCCCCAATCTTCTACGGGAGCTGCTTTACGTAACACGCATGACTGAGTTGGGGTTACTTCAGTTATAAACTACCGGCAATGCATTCACAGCGGGTTATTCACTGGAATGCAAACTGGAGCTCAGAAGCCGAAGGTGGCTGGATTGCATCCCGGCAGTGCCGGAACCCCAACGCATAAAAAAAGATGAAGGTATTGGTTTGGTCCGGGGGGGGGCAGAAGACCTTTTTGCCCCAAATCACGTTTTTTGGTTGGCTCTGGGGGGACAACTGCCCCCCCCCCCCCGCTACAATACGGCCCTGTATGCGCCTTCGTCAGAATCGTGATAGGCACTATCATTTTCAATAATCTCACAGACAGGACTTGCTTTCCAATTAACCTGCTACCGGTCGCCGCACGTGTTTGATTGCCAAATGTGGTTGCTGGAATTCCACATGGTAGTACTATTCTTTCCTGCAAAAGAAGATCTGCAGCAATGTGTTCCTGACATCCTGCCTGTATTTCTTCCCTCCTCCTATGCAGTAGAGGTAAAAATTGATGGCATAATTCACTATGAAGAATTCAACAAGGATAAAATGCTGACAATAATAACGTAAAAACCAGTATTCCTCCCGCAGCTTATAGTGCTTCTCAATTGCTTCTTCTCCGATTAACACATCGTAGCATCGGTAAGGGACTGTCGTAATGAAATAAGCAAAGCTAACCAAAATGAGCATCTTTGTCAAATATTTCGTTTCCTTTTCTCTGATCTTCTGTCCTTCCTTGCCGACACCCATTTCGTTCCTCTTCTTCCCCGCGCTGCGCAATGTCACGATTATCCACACATTGCAAAATAAAATGATGCAGAAAGGTAGCACGGTACCGATGACCAACTGTGATGAATTCGCAAGTGCTTCTATCTGGGCGTTGCCCACTGATATACGCATTACACTGAAATCTGCGACAGAGACTCATGACAATCTTTTTGTGACACTAAAACCTGGCATCCACTAGGGCGCGGACAAGACGCGGAACTATGCAAATTTAGTAAATCCGCATTCATTCAGCAACCTCTCCGCATATTCTTGAAAGATTCCGTTCACTGTCTTTATCATTCCTAAACATTTCCCGGCGTTTAGAACTGCACTTTCGGGAGAGGGTAAAATACCCAATAGTCACAGAATTGACGCGGAGAGAATGCCGAAATGACATACCGGTAATTTGCTTCCGCAACCCTTCCTAATGTTGTCAGCGCTCTAGTGGACGCCACCCATAGAAGGGGGAGCAGTGAAGAAAGGCTATGATGGTGATACCTATTCCTGGTATCTTCAGCCTGCCGCACACGAGAGAAATTAACTGAGCAAAACGTCATTCGAGGATTTTTACTCAGTCAATTTCCTCTCTTGGTCGGCGAAGGATTTTGGATTAAAACGGACAGTGCCTACACTTCCACGGCGACGTGCCATTTTATGCCGTCATGTGATTTGAACTACGTATGCTCTACAGCAAAATGACGCGAGTCAAATAACGCAGTCCCCGGCCGCCGCACACGGTGAGGTTTTTTCCTCGCGAGCAAAAAAATATCAAACATGTTGAATATTTTGCTCAAGGGCAGTTGAGGCAAAAAACTCGCAAGAAATTCGCCGCACACGAGAGGAAATTGACTGAGTAAAAATCCTCAAATGGCATTTGCTCACTGACAGCTAATTTCTCTCGTGTGCGGCAGGCTTGTAGGGGCCTACCGTGTATGTTTTGTTTGACACATCGTCGAGGTCGTGTAGTGTCGGGGCGTTGCCAGCGAATATTAAAGGGAAAACCTAAAGGGACACCGTATCTCTATTGAACGACAACATCTACAGGCGCTGCTCTATGTGACAGTTTTCTGTCGAAAGTTTGCTGTCAGATAGTCAATTATTGCTGTCAGACAGCAATAATTGTTGCCACAGTACTGTATGATAATTGTTGCATACAGTAATTGTTGCCATACAATTGTTGCAGTACAATATTGTTGCCATACAGTACTGTATGACAGCAATTATTGCTGTCTGACAGCAATAATTGACTATCTGACAGCAAACTTTCGATAGAAAACTGTCACGTGGAGAGGCGCCTTTAATAGAGAGGATGCGCAGCTTTCCGACTCCGACTTCAACTTCGAGAATGAATTGTAGTCCGCTGTGGACATCCTTGATAAAAACGATTTGATAGACGTTTGCAAATCGTAAAATGCCATATCTTTGTGGCAGAATAATTTTGACTCGTAATCGGAAGTGCGCACAAATCGCAAATATCGTAGTCGTCAAAGTCGTGACGACTAGCATTACGACTTCAATATTCATTACTTATCCGCACTTCCGATTTATTAGGCCGATTTTTTCTGCCTTCAATTTATGGTGTTTGACGAATTGAAAACGTCTATCAAATCGTTTTTATCAAGGATTTCCATAGCGGACTGCAATTCATTCTCATTAGTTGAAGTCGGAGTCGGAAAGCTGCGCATCCTCTCTAATAAGGCGCCTATCCACGGGAGAGTTTTCTCGCGCGAGTTGGCTCTCTATGGGCAACTCAACTATGAGCAGTTGTTTATGTCATTGGTCTTCGCGTAAGCAATAAGGAAACAAACAATGGGGAATTGCCCATTGTGAGCCAACTTCCGCGATAAAATTCGCCAGTGAACAGGCGTCTTTACGTCTGTGCTTGGAGGAGACGAGGAGATACATGTACCTGTATTCAATCATCAAGATAGTCTCACCTGTGCCCTCCTTTTGTACAAATTTGTACGTGAAGAATATGTATAAGCTGAGGCCAAATACCACGGTGGCTGTCACAGCCATGGTCACGCGGGCTCGGCGAGTCGTGCAGAGTCGTGGAGCTGCCATCGGAAATCTCACAACGATCAGTCTATCCACTGTCATCTCGGCGAGAATAAAGCCAGAAAGTACTGCGGCGGTGTAACCTTGATACCACATTAGCCTGAAAATAGGCCCATATGTCACAAAATCATCTATGTTGAATTTATGTCATAATATGACTGGTCTCCTGTCCAACCTATATACAGCCCGTGGTAAGAGCGAGGCTGGACTGATACCATGTCGAAACAATGGCCGCCATACCTTCATCACTTGACAAGTTCAATGAGCTTTTATAGCGTGACTAACCTTCATCAGGTAGGTAACACGCTTCAACTCATTCTTTTATAATGTGTAGCAACACTCGCAATACCTAATTGGTAACTCAGATCATTCAAATAGATAGATTTGAACAGTCTTATCGAGCATGCATATACGACTTAAAGGTCAAAGGTTATGTCGGCCGTCGCGAGATACAAAACGGGAACCTACGCATACCCGGATTCCGTGTTTCTTTCAATGTCTATAGACATCTTCTAATGCCCGATGCAGTGATCATCTCATTTATCTCAATTGACATCATCCTCCCATAGTGGTTTTTTTTTACATCGCTCCTCTTCACCCACTCACCCAAGTGTGCGAGAATATGAAGAGGAGTCAGACCAAAGCCCTGCTATGGGAGGATGAATGACAGTTGGCACAACATGTTCTTTCTTGGGAGGGAGGTTATGGAGATGAATGTCGACTGAACTGCGAGATCAGCTACTTATCGCGGATCCTTATTACGTATACGGATAGAATTCTGTACAACGAGGACAAATTTTGTGTACATTTCGATCCGTATATATACGGTATCGGTACCTACATATAAGGATCCGTGATAAGTCGCTGATCTCAACCTCCATAATGTCGACCTGTAAGCACCTTAAGAAATTGACATTGAAGAGGAAGGCCTATATCAAAGACGAACGGCACCAGAGGAAAATGACAATAACCATGTAGGCTACATACTGGAGTGTGAACTCGGTTGATAGTTCAGGTGGTGACCAGAAGAAGATAGACATCCCCCACATAAATTCGATCAGAGACGAGGAATCAGCCAGTGCTAGACCTGTCATGTAGTTACAGGTAGAGATTCGTCGGTTGTCTTTTTGAAGTGTGATGAGAATTGAAATGACATTTCCTCGATGAGTCCAACGATAGTGATGGGCATCCAGGCATATTTCGTGACAATGAGGTACACCACGCGCAGCACTAGGACTGTGGAATCCACTGGTATATCTGCAAGCAGAACGGTGCTGTTCTCTGGTTGTGACATCATCAATAGTTTCTGCCAAGTGAAAAGTTCGCCGTTCCCAACTGGGCATTCGTCCCAGCTTCTAATTCGTGAGAGGTTTTCTGCTATCCACACCAATGGAAAGCTGGGACAAATTGGTGTTCGGATGGGTTGTAGACAAAAGCCGCCAACTGCGATAGATTGATGGACATTCGCTGAGTTCGCTCACAGTTACGCTATGCGCATTCATGGTCCATATTTATCCGTATGATCAAACGAATGCGCTGCAACGAAACACGAAAATATCTTAAGGTTTCTATATGCATACCACCACAAATATATCACACACATGGATTAGGAGATCAGGTAACAACAATGGAAAATGTGACTTCCAAACTAAATCTATTTCCGTCTTGCCGATAAATAAGCTTACATGTCTGTAAATCATGAAAGTCATGTCGCGTATGCTTTGAGAGAAGGATACTACAATGTAACACGTAGATTGCACGCGTGACATCAGCGTGTTCATGCATGATTAGTAGGCTTTTTTTTGAAACTACAGGTGGATGAAGGGGAGTTTCTTTATCAGAATTCGTCAATCTATGAGCTACGTGCTGAGGGCAAAAATTCTAGGTGGCCAATGAAAACGCTTCCTCCGTTCACATGATTTAAAGATGGCGGTCCCAACGGAATAGCAGACATGCATGAAACTTTGTCGATCAATTCAGATGAAGAAGTAACATTTATAACAGGGAGGTTCTGAATTTTGTAATCCAAGAATTTGCTTGCAATTTAACACATTCATAAATGGGTATTTTTCGCAGTTGCAGTAAAAATGACAAGAATGCTTGGCACACATCTGCCCTAGAGCGCTTGCCAATGGGATACATCGACCCTCTTTTCACCTGGCGCGGGAGGATTCAAGTCAAAGATGACACCATCACGTCACGTGCTTTCTTGACATAAGGCGTGACGTCATCAAATCGTAATCGTAAATGTAAAATGTAAGCTTGCAGAACCTCCCTATTTCCTGGATATAAACGTTTACTTCTTGAATTCATATCCAAGAATTATAAATTTTACTTCTTGAACCTAATTATTTCAGGGTCTTGAATAAATTCCGGTGTAGCTTGCCATACACTATAATCTGAATTGATCAACAATAAAAAGACGAGTTATCGTTCAACTACATACTTCCAATTCAACGTACTAGTATTCCGTTTCATGCATGTCTGCTATTCCGTTGGGGACCGGCATCTTTAAATCATGTGAACGGAGGAAGCGTTTTCATTGGCCACCTGGAATTTCTGTCCTCAGCACGTAGCTCAAGTAGCGCGCACACGGTGAGTTTTTCGCCTCTCGAGGCGAGAAATATCAAACATGTTGAATATTCACCTCAAGACCTCGCGAGGCAGAAATCTCACCGAAAAACACGCGCACACAGCGAGCTATCTGCTGAGCAAACGGTCTCGAGAGACTTTTTGCTCAGCAGTTAGCTCCCGTGTGCGGCAGGCTTTAAAGCATGCGATAAAAACAACAATGCCATTATGGATAAAAACAATGCGATAAAACAAATTGCTCTATCTTCAGCGTCAATTACTTGATAGGCCTACTGTGAGTTGGAATCGCCAGAAACCTTGGTATGGCTTTCATCGTACCTTTTACACGATACATGTATTGTCACATGGATTAATTTCATTAATGTTGCTTTTAAATCATTCGCATTCCCATTCTTTCTTGCAACAGGAGAAGATCTGCAGCAATGTGTTCCTGACAACCTTCTTGCATTTTTTCCCTCCTCCGAGGCAGTAAGATTTCAACAAGGATAATAATGCTGGCAGTAAACGAAGAAACCAGCATTACCTGCTTCACTCTCAAAAAAAGCTATGTCTCAGTCGTTGTCTATAATTACATATCAAAAATACCTATTTTTGATCATGTACAACAGACGATCATAGAAACATAAATCGGATAAAAAATGCCCGCGGTAGTCACGCCTTACTTGTGCAATCTCACAAGCGACTTGGCTACCCTGGCCGTTGAGGTGCCGTTCAGGCCGTTCAGGTGCTGGACATTTTGTCGGCATGAATTTGTATGACTTTCCAGCCTATATTCTGTTTGATATACGTTGTCAGTAGGCCTACATTCATTTTGACGAACCCTGGACGAACATAAACAAGGGTTCATCAATGACAAACGTGGACTTGTCATTTTGACGAACCCTTGTTTATGTTGGTCAAAATGACGAACCTGGACTTGTCATATTGACGAATTTAGATAGGGGCCTACTCAGTTTGGTGATAATGAAAACGAACCTAATAAGTTCGTCATTTTGATGAAGAATAGTTTTTCAGTGCTGTTTGAAAGGAAGACGCACTCTAAAAAATTTCTTGGCGTACTGACAAGCTGGCGCTCGTTCTCAGCCATATGCTTAAATTGACAGGGTCTATCTTGTCAGTTGACAAGTTTTCAACTTGTCATCCTCGGAAAAGAGAGTCTTATCATTGAAACAAATACATCTTGTCATTCAGGCTAAATATGAAAAAATAAAGATAAAATTCAGCGCCAGGAGACTGTTGTACGTAGTTACAAGTACTAACAACAGCTACGTATGACAGAAAAACCCTACCTAATACATGTAAATTCTAAGCCTACGATGGGATTCGAACCTATGAACTATGAAACTACATGTAACATACAAGCTAGTAGACCTAACACCTCAACCCACTCGGCAAATGAGGCAACGATACTGACAGCATGCTTACTGCTTACTCGCGTTTGAAATTGAGCATTGTTACAACAGAAGGCGCTCCTGCCTCGCACCAATCTGTTACGCTGTGCTCACAGGATTGTGGGAAAGCAAGATGGCGCCGGGTGATTGACAGCGAACTACTCAATTTCCTCCGCAAGGTGACGCCTCCACGATGTTCTGGCTTACACTTATTACGATAGTTGTTACTTGCCATACAATTATTCACAAAAAATCTGTAAATATTTTTGCATTAAACAAAGAATGTTAAGCCAGTCACTTGGGACTTATTTTATTCCTACGCTGTGATGAGGTCGCGGACGTACACGTCGGCCAAATCTGGCCGATGTGATGCGTTCCACGGCTACACAGGTCTGTGCATAAGCAGTCTCACCGCAAGCAGTCTCGCGCAGCCTGTGTGTACACAATGGAAATTGAGCGATGGATGTGAGGGGTGCGCATGCGCAATAATGTCCTGCCACCTACAACTTACCGTCATAACAAGAGATCTTGTCAATTGGACAAACCGAACTCGTCACAGAGATGTGCGACTCGCCATGACAAGTAAATCATGTCATGAATGACGTAACTCGTCAGACTGATTAAAGCGCCTTGTCAATATTCACAGACAAGTTGCGGTGACAAGAATTTTTTAAGAATGAGTGCACACGTCACATCTATTCAGTATGTTCATACATGATTGTTTTTTTTTCTTGAAACAGGCTGATGAAAAGGTAATTTGAAACACGGGAAATATACTACATGGAAATTACATGTACATGTACATGTAATTGCTTGCCCAATGTTCCATGCCGATTGCTTGATACCGTCGTCCGGAAATCGCCAGAAGCCTTGATTTCATTGAAACAAAAACCTCTCCTACCTACATGTAAACGTAGACACATGGGCCGTATTCAAAAAGGGTGATCATCGCGTGATTAAGACTTAGAAGCGTGTAACTTCAGTAAATGCACACACTTCCACCATGCATTTGACAAAGTTACATGCGTGTAAGTCTTAAACACCCTTTTTGAAAACGGCCCACGATTTCAGTACATATTGCTTTGAAATTGATGATTAGTCTAGAAGTATTCTTTCTTGCAACAGGAGAAGATCTGCAGCAATGTGTTCCTGACATCCTGCCTGTACTTCTTCCCTCCTCCTATGCAGTAAAGGTAAAAGTTGATGCCATAATTCAATGCCCAGAATTCAACAAGGATAAAATGCTGGCAATAAAAACGTAAAAACCAGTATTCCTCCCACAACTTATAGTGCTCCTTTATCCCCTCGACTCCAATTAAGACATCGTATAACCTGTAAGGGATTGACGTAATGATACATACGCCAAACTAACCAAAATGAGCATCTTTGTCAAATACTTCGTTTCTTTTTCTCTAATTTTCTGTCCTTCTTTGCCGACACCCATTTCGTTCCTCTTCTTCGCCGCGCTGCTTAATGTAGCGGTGATCCACAAATTACAAAATACAATAACGCAAAAGGGTAGTATGGACCCGCAGACCAGTTGGAGTGAATTAGCAAGTGTTTCTAACTGGACGTTTCCCACAGATACACGCATCAAACTGAAATCTACGAAAGGACACGAATGTTATTTTTAAAGTCCTATGTGCACCACAAAAATAAATTCTCACTCTTTTTCAGCTTTGTACAGCATTCTGCATTTTGCTGTTTGTTTCATAAAATTATGTTTTAATAGTAAGCGAGATATAAAGGATTTTGTCAGTCAAAATCACTGGGCTAAAAATCATACTGTGAATATGTAAATATGCTAATTTATTCGTGACATAATACTAGGGAAGAATTCATTCCAATTTGACACACCCAGAGTTCGCTGGATGCATGGTTACTGCATGATAATTGCATTTTGTTGAATTTCACATCACATACACTGCTTAATTTGGTGTTACTTGGCCGCTCTAATCAGGGAAATGACATGTTCATTATGCAAATTCCCTAGTGTGACATCACTTAATGAGGCAGTCTTAGCCCATTCTGATTTTAGTTGAGTCATTCACAAAATCAACCATAATTTTCTAACCGGTTGGAATTTTTTCACGAAATAAAAAGCTCCTTCATTGTAATTTTGTGCCAAATGATTATAAAAGCTGCAAAAAAAGGTGCATGCGACTTTAAGACATGACATGATGAAGGATGTGCAGACAAGAGAAGGCTTGACGAATATTACTGTCCATCTGATTCTCACCAGTCTATCTGGCCTGACGCCCATCTAGCGTTGTTTGAATCCATCACACTTCCCGCTTCTGAGGAGCCAATCATCGGTGTGCGAAGGCAAATCGACGTGCCAATCAAAATCCGTGTTACAAATGCGTGCGGGAAGAGAAGAGAAAGTGCCGAACCGCGATTTGTTTCACTAGTTCTTATTGGTTCGGAAGCGGGGTCAAGTAGGGGTCAGATTCATACAATTAATTATGAGTTAACGCAAAAGATGACGTGATTGGGACAAGGCCAAAGCCAGCCGATGGCCTTGTTTGGACAAGATAATACTGCCAGGCTCACCAAAGCCCTGTTGTCGTCATGACCAAATTCTCGTCGGACTTTCGTCCAATGTTCTACCCAGTGACAGTGAAGACATCATCCAGCGAAAATCGAACGAGATAGAAGATTTTTTGGTAGGGCGGTGGAAGGACAGATATTAGAGAGGTTGCGCAGCTTTCCGACTCCGGCTTCAACTACCTGTCTGAATTGCGCGCTGTAGACATCCATGATAAAAACGGTTTGATAGACGTTTGCAAATCGTAAAATGCCATAACTTTTGTGGCAGATCAATTTTGACTCGTAATCGGAAGTGCACGTAAATAGCAAATATTGTAGCCGTGTTTCAAGTCGTAACGACTAGGATTACGACTTCAATTTTTATTTATCCGCAATTCCACATTTGTCTGCCTTCAATTTATGCTGTTTGACGAATTAAAAACTTCTATCACATCGTTTTTATCAATGATGTCCATAGCGGACTGCAACTCATTCTCGTAGTTGAAGTCGGAGTCGGGCTGCTGCGCAACCTCCCTCTGGCAGCATATCTCTAGTCTGTTCGCTCGTGCGACTTTTTTTTGGATGAAATACCAGATGCATATTTTGATGACGATGACCAAGATCCTGTCATACATGTACATGTATTGTGAATGGACGTCACCAGGACCATGCGCATGTCATGCAAATCTATATGGGACAACATCCATATCTATATACCACAAAGGGACGCTCCTAAAGTTTGTCAAGCAGGGATGTAGGTACCAGCTGCAGCTTAAAGGTCACCTGAAAGGCATTTCATGATTTTTTTCTCTGAAAAGTCGGTGGTTCGAGTAAAAAACAATTCAGTGAAAGTTGCATGAAGATTGGACCAATAATTATAGTTTTATACCAAATTTACTGTTCGCCAGGGTGTGTAGTCATCCTTTTTAAATTCCCATAACTTGGAAATGGGTGATCCGATTTTCATGCGGTTTTCAGTTTTATGCTGCCTGATTAATGCTCTACAGTATTACACACGAAACCAGAAGTCGGTGAAACCCTTTCAGGTAACCTTTAGAGTTCAGGGGTAGCCGCATAGAAACTCCACTTATTTAGTGCTTCGACAGCCTATATCGGTGTTAAAATGCATGGAAAAATGTACAGCACTATCAGCAGACCGGATGGGCTCCGCTAGTGCTAGCGGAGTTTGTATGCGGTCACCCCTGGTAGCCAATACATAATAGTCCATCGTGAAAATAACCTAACCTGTGCCCTCCAGTTCTACAAATTTATATGTGAAGATTATGTATAAGCTGAGGCCACATATCACGATGGTTGTCACACCCATGGACACACGGGCTCGGCGAGTCGTGCACAGTCGTGGAGCTGCCATCGGAAATCTCACAACGATTAGTCTATCCACTGTCATCTCGGCGAGAAAAAAGCCAGAAAGTACCGCGGACGTGTAGCTATGATACCACATTATAATCCTAAAACAAAGATTTACATACCTAGTCAATAGATAACGTGAGACGAAAAAGGCGAAAAATCGGGGACAAAATTGAATAGACAGTTTGCGAAATTACCGGCCGCCATCTTTCTTTGAAGATTGCCATTGCTTGGGTTTTTTCAATGGGGTTTTGCACTGTCAGAGGCGTTCATTCAAATGAAATGGCCAGGGCCATTGTGCTCACCTCTGTGATAAGTCTCCGTGGTTAAGTGTGAAACTGTGACTCTCGTGGAGAATAATGAAGGATCAGGACAGATAGGATAAAGCTGAACACACCAAGAAGTACTTTCCTGCCTAGGTCACAGATGTCAAAAATTCTATTTTTCAAGATGGCCACCTGGTGGCCACACATGACGTTCGTTGGGACTGAAATTTTAGCAGGAATGTACAGGATACTTGCATAGATATTTAGACAACATTGAAACATCGTAACATTTACTACCNCCATCGGAAATCTCACAACGATTAGTCTATCCACTGTCATCTCGGCGAGAAAAAAGCCAGAAAGTACCGCGGACGTGTAGCTATGATACCACATTATAATCCTAAAACAAAGATTTACATACCTAGTCAATAGATAACGTGAGACGAAAAAGGCGAAAAATCGGGGACAAAACTGAATAGACAGTTTGCGAAATTACCGGCCGCCATCTTTTTTTGAAGATTTTGCCATTGCTTGGGTTTTTTCAATGGGATTTTGCACTGTCAGAGGCGTTCAAAAAAGAAAGGTCATAAAGTAAGCCACTAGAATTGCATAAAGATATTTTAGCAAGCAAGCAGCTAATAAAATATATTCGAAATGTATTTGAAAAAGTTCGAAAATTCGGCTAAATTGTGGGTAATCAAGATGGCGTCGGGTGATTGACAGCGAACTGCTTTCTTGGCTGATCATGTGATCCCTCGATCTCTGTAGTTTCTAGGACCCAAATACATGTAACTATAAACATCGTTACTTGCTATACAATTATTCACAAAAAAATTGTAAATATTTTTGCATTAAACAAAGAATGTTAAGCCAATAACTTGGATTTACTTTTTTCCTACGCTGCGATGAGGTCGCGGACGTACACCTCGGACAGATCTGGCCGAGGTGATGCGTTCCAAAGCTACACAGGTCTGTGCATAATCGCGCAGCCTGTGTGGACACATACAATGACTAAAAGATGAATTCCTCCAAGACTGGCACTAAGAGGAAAAGCTTTAAAAAGGTGCACGTGTACCGGTAGCCTACTTACTGTACCGTGAATTTACTTGATAGTTCGGGTGGTGCCCAGAAGAAGATAGCCAACGCATATATGAATTCGATAAGAGACGAGGAGTCGGCCATTGCTAGACCTGTCATATAGTTACAGGTAGAGATTCGTCGGTTGTCTTTTTGAAGCGTGATAAGAATTGAAAGGATATTTCCGACTAGTCCAGCGATAGTGATGGGCATCCAGGTATATTTCGTGACAATGTGGTACAGGACGCGCAGCACTAGGACTGTGGAATCCACACTTTCCTCTGAAGCCAGAACTGTGCTGTTCTCTGGTTGTGACATTCTCAATAACATATCTGCTGAGTAAAAACGTTCGAAGTTCCAAGATGGAGAATTCGTTCCGATATGCACGCCGATTGGAATGTGGGACGAATTGGTGAACGGGTTGGTTGTAGACAAGATGGATGAATGTTAACAGCGATACATTACCATTGGTTTAGATACTAAGTATTGCTAAGTTGAGTGAAAATGTTCGAATTTCCAAGATGGAGAATTTGTTCCAATCCCGTCAAAGATTTCTTACGGGTGGGTTGTAGATAATAAAGTGGATGTAAATGGTAACAGAAATAGATTACACGTACTAACATGCAAAAGTTAGATATTGCTGAGTTGGTTCAAAATAACGGTAACGTTACAGACGCATTCATTTATAAGTGAGGTGATCAAACGATGCTGCAATGAAATACGAGTGATCAACTCCTGGCCATGTAGCCTGAGGCGAAGAATCCATTCACGCGAAATTCGAGCGGTGCGATACCGCAGCCATTTTTTCCCGCGACATCGGTCATGGGCAAAGGATGTCGCATCCCGCCGTTCGAAATTCGCAAGCCGGCCGCACACGAGTGCAATTTTGTCTCCGACGTTGCCTCCATAAGCTAGCAGCACACTGGCCGCCAAATGTGGCGTCCAGAAGCGTTCGACTGAACGCCTCTCGACGCCAGAGTTGGCTGCCAGTGGATCCTGGNAAGGACAGACGTTCGCGGCGTTGGCGTTTCGGGGGCGTTGCGAAAACTCTATAATATTGCCCATTTTGGTCCTGGTACTGTGCAATAATATTGAACGTGTATATGGGCGGCTTTACTTCAGCGGGAGGGCTTTTGTTTATTAGGGAGTTTTCGCAAAGCCCCCGAAACGCCAACGCGAACGTCTACCCTTTTGTTCGGTGCTGTCTTCGTGGCATCGAACAATGGGTTTGGCGTTCGCGTCGGCGTTTCGGGGGCTTTGCGAAAACTCCCTTTGACGAAGACAGTCTGGTTGATTTGCAGCCTACCGGTGGCATTGAGGGGTAGGTACCCAAGGAGTGGGACACACACCTCCTGGGCTGAGATTTTAAAAATACACTCCGCCCAGAGTGCTCCTTTGGTATAACATTCGTCTATTACGCGATCACGTTGTAAGGGTCTGAAGACACGACTTCGTGAAAAAAATTCGAAGCACAATGTTTTTGAAGCCGTCAGTAGTTTGGTGTCAAATCATCGGCTCAAACTTGCTTCTCATCACCAAACTGATAATTCAGATAGAAATTACTTTCCATTAATCTGAATATTATAAACGCAAGCAACATTCTTATGTAAAGAAAAAGTGATATCCTTTGTCAATTTCATATTTTTTTTCGTTTTTATGCTTTGTATGTCAACTGGGGCCCACCGACGCGGGGCCGACGCTGGACCAGCGTTTGATGTGACAGTTCGCCTAAACAGCAACTCTTGCCGATGTTGGGCCAATGCTACGCCAAGGTTGGCAAAAACTGCCAATGTTGGCCAGTGTTTGCCGGGGCACTGTGCAATAATATTGAACGTGTATATAAACATAGGGCGGCTTTGCTTCAGCGGGAGGGCCTTTGTTTATTGACGAAGACAGTCTGTTTTGCACAAAGCCCCATTCATGAGCGGAATCGTTCGAGTGATACTGTAGCGTAACGGGCACTGTAAATAAATGCTCTGCTAAAGTCGTTCCATATACCAAAATGAAATGCAGGTTTCCGTTTTATACCACGCCGACCTCTTGAACCTGTCTGCATATCATTATCACTCGGAATTGCCGATCTGTCCCGAATGATTCCGAGCAAAATGGGAATTATTGCCAGTGCTTTCGTCTAGAATTACGTCATCTTTATGTCGTAACCGTGAATTCCGAATAGTAACGATGATTTGAACCAATGGGAACGTTTGTTTTTGTTTACATCTAATCTTGCACGTGGGCATAAGAAATGTGATGGACATTGGATTTCAAAGATTATGCTGCAACCAGCGTCATTTGGGCGATTCTTCAGATTGAATCAATCCGCGATAGATGGGAGACAGACGTCTTCAACAGAATGAACATTTTCAGTAACCCCCTTTTTAATTCTGCGGGAGGGCCTTTGTTGATTTCCGAAGACGGTCTGGTTGATGGTAAAATGGGAGACACCGCTGTTTATCTTGGCCACGCTATTTGCTAAACCTTGAAATAGCCAATGTGTGGATCATTTTGCCGTCATAATCAAATCGACAGCACCTTGGTTTGGCACAAAGCCCCTTTGGAATCGCTCCAGTGATCAGTAAGCATAACTTGCACTGTAAAATAAATGCTCTGCTAAAGTCACTCCATAATCAAAATGAAATTCAGGTTTCCGTTTTATACCACGCCGACCTCTTGACCCCGTGTGCATGTCATTATCACTCGGAATTGCCATTGGTCGAAATGTAATTATAGTCTGACCTCTCACCCTCAATCTGCATAACACGTTGGGAATTCATTGAATCTTCGTTCATCTCGCCGACGATAATCGGAAATTGCCGAGTGTAAAATTTCCGTATGCAAATGAGGTCAGAGGTCCGGTTATGATAAAACCGGAACCTAGATTCGAGCCCGAGACTGGGCCGTCGATAGATTAATAGATGACAATAAGTACTGTTCATTGGCTTTTACAACTAAATTGGGTTGGTTTGAGAGGTGATCCACACCAAACAGTCATTCTCCCCCCTTATAGTCATCAATAAAGGCAGAGAGGTGGCCAAATTTCTAACTTAGCAGATTTAGTCGGTGTGTTGGGATTTTACCACCAGCCAGTTTGGGTCACTAGGTTCACCCATGCGGTGCGGCCTGCCCGACTTCACGTGTTGCATTGTCTCTCATCCACCAGACCAGTGTCTTTGATGATTCCTTAATTATTGCACCTCAATGTCCTTCCACTTCATCAGAAGTTACTCGCCAAAAAGAGACACAAAATCGTTTGTTGTGTGAATGGAGACAAACGTGCTCTGTTCTTTCCGATCACCAAATGTAAACAACAACAAATACTCCCATTGGTCGAAATGTAATTATAGTCTGACCTCTCACCCTCAATCTGCATAACACATTGGGAATTCATTGAATCTCCCTTGATCTCGCCGACGATAATCGGAAATTGCCGAGTGTAAAATTTCCGTATGCAAATGAGGTCAGAGGTCCGGTTATGATAAAACCGGAACCTAGATTTGAGCCCGAGATTGGGCCGTCGATAGAGCAATAGACGGCATGGGCCGTCGATAGAGCAATAGACGGCATAGTACTGTTTTCATTGGCGTTTTACAACTAAACTGGGTTGGTTTGAGAGGTGATCCACACCAAACAGTCATTCTCCCCCTCTTAGTCATCGATAAAAGCAGAGAGGGTGGCCAAATTTCTAACTTAGCAGATTTAGTCGATGTGTTGGGATTTTACCACCAGCCAGTTTGGGTCAAGTAGGCCAAGTTATCTTCAGTGAAACTAGGTGTCATCCCATACTGCCCGACTTCACGTGTTGCATTTTTGTCTCTCATCCACCAGGGCAGTGTCTTTGATGATTCCTTATTGCACCTCGATGACTATACTTCTTTATTCCACTTCATAAGAAGTTACTCGCCAAAAAAGAGACACAAAACCGTTTGTTGCATGAATGGACACAAACGTGTTCTTTCCGATCACCAAATGTAAACAACAACAAATATTCCCATTGGCCGCAATGTATATAGTCTGACCTCTCACCCTCAATCTGCATAACACATTGGGAATTCATTGAATCTACGTTGATCTCGCCGACGATAATCGGAAATTGCCGAGTGTAAAATTTCCGTATGCAAATGAGGTCAGAGGTCCGGTTATGATAAAACCGGAACCTAGATTCGAGCCCGAGACTGGGCCGTCGATAGATTAATAGATGACAATTAGTACTGTTCATTGGCTTTTACAACTAAACTGGGTTGGTTTGAGAGGTGATCCACACCAAACAGTCATTCTCCCCCTCATAGTCATCAATAAAGGCAGAGGGGTGGCCAAATTTCTAACTTAGCAGATTTAGTCGGTGTGTTGGGATTTTTACCACCAGCCAGTTTGGGTCACTAGGTGTCACCCATGCGGTGCGGCCTGCCGGACTTCACGTGTTGCATTGTCTCTCATCCACCAGACCAGTGTCTTTGATGATTCCTTAATTATTGCACCTCAATGTCCTTCCACTTCATCAGAAGTTACTCGCCAAAAAGAGACACAAAATCGTTTGTTGTGTGAATGGAGACAAACGTGCTCTGTTCTTTCCGATCACCAAATGTAAACAACAACAAATACTCCCATTGGTCGAAATGTAATTGTAGTCTGACCTCTCACCCTCAATCTGCATAACACATTGGGAATTCATTGACTCTCCCTTGATCTCGCCGACGATAATCGGAAATTGCCGAGTGTAAAATTTCCGTATGCAAATGAGGTCAGAGGTCCGGTTACGATAAAACCGGAACCTAGATTTGAGCCCGAGACTGGGCCGTCGATAGAGCAATAGACGGCATTTATAGTACTGTTTTCATTGGCGTTTTACAACTAAACTGGGTTGGTTTGAGAGGTGATCCACACTAAACAGTCATTCTCCCCCTCTTAGTCATCAATAAAAGCAGAGAGCGAGGTGGCCAAATTTCTAACTTTATTAGCAGATTTAGTCGATGTGTTGGGATTTTACCACCAGCCAGTTTGGGTCAAGTAGGCCAAGTTCTCTTCAGTGACACCATACGGTGCGGCCTGCCCGACTTCAATGGCCCGACTTCATGTGTTGCATTTTTGTCTCTCATCCACCAGAGCAGTGTCTTTGATGATGCACCTCGATGACTACTTAATCTTTATTCCACTTCATAAGAAGTTACTCGCCAAAAAAGAGACACAAAATCGTTTGTTGCATGAATGGACACTAAACGTGTTCTTTCCGATCACCAAATGTAAACAACAACAAATATTCCCATTGGCCGAAATGTAATATAGTCTGACCTCTCACCCTCAATCTGCATAACATATTGGGAATTCATTGAATTTCGTTGATCTCGCCGACGATAATCGGAAATTGCCGAGTGTAAATTTCCGTATGCAAATGAGGTCAGAGGTCCGGTGATGATAAAACCGGAACCTCAGATGCGAGCCCGAGACTGGGCCGTCGATAGATTAATAGACGACAATAGTACTGTTTTCATTGGCTTTTACAACTAAACTGGGTTGGTTTGAGAGGTGATCCACACCAAACCTTTTGGAAATATGGCCCGGAATGTGGTTAGCCCGAACGCCCCGCCAGTAGTGAGACTTGCAGTGATGGAGGGAGAGCGCCTGGGTTTCCGCCAGGATTGTCAAGGAGGGGGGATAAAATTTTCAAAAAAAAAATTTTTTTGAAGAAAAAAAATTTAAAATTTTTCTGGGGTTTTTTGGGTTAAAAATGGCCTCCAGAGTCATTTTTTACACTCCAAAATGCAAAATTAGTTTTCCTTGTGCATGAAAATTGCATTTGAAATGTAACAAATTAATGAAAACACTAGTCTGGTTCCCTGACCTGCTGTATGATGGCTCTGACTGATGGTGCGATACAGAGACTACTGAAGTGAAAATAGTGATATTTGAAAAAGGTTAGTCTGCAAACTTGAGGGGGGGATATCCCCCTTGCCTCAATCATGGGGGGGTGATGATAAATCCCCCGTCCCCCCTCTGTATGAAACACTGATGAGCCTGTAGGCCTACATTATTTCTGAGTTGAGATCCGTCAAATTTGGGGTTAAGAAACGAACCTCCCACTGGTGTAATCATATCAGCACAGCTGATGCTTCGTGACGTCATCCACCTGCGATTCTGCTGTTCTATGAGGAGGGGGTTCACGCAGTTCATACAGATATGGGGCATATAGGCCTAATATTAGTAGCGATTAGTACGAAATTTGTCGACCTATAAAAGGCCTAAATTATTGTTCAAACTACATTTTACATTTTATTGTAATGTACTGGTGCTATTGATTCAGAAATGCACTTTCAAATACTGTGAAATATTCAATAGCCATAGTCAATAGACAATCGTCGGCTCGCTGACAGGGGAGCACTCTAGCTCCACTCAAGCCGTCTGGTAGACCGTAATGCGTGAGCATGAAGCCTGCTTCAGTGGGCTAGCCGTCTGGTCTCTGCGTTGGAGATTAGGACCATCGTGGAAAATCACCGCTTTTTCGTTACATCCGCAAAATAGTTTTACCTTTATTTTGGTTTATCACAATTACCTGCCATAATTACTGCTTCAATAATCTTACTTACTTATTACAAAACATGTAGTTGTTTATTGAATTTTATTTTATTTTTTTGTGAAATTGGAGATAAATAGCAAGCAGATCTGCGAAGCACACCGAGGCGCCTGGCGGCAGAGTCGCAAGCCGAGACACCAAATTTGTAAACATGGAGGACATGGAGGATGAAGTTGAGCATTACCTCCCAAATCCTGGCATCCTATGCATGCCACTCGAAATTTTGGAGCTTGTATTCGCTTCAGATGTTTTAGGCTATCAAGACATATGCCGAGCTTCTCGGTCCTGCTCATTGCTCAGACGAGCTGCTGACAGTAATGAAGTGTGGAGGCAAAAACTTCTGCAAAGGTGCCCCCCCCACCGCCCACCCCCCAGCCCATGCAGTCTACCAGTACCACCATCATCATGATCATCACCACACCATGACCATGACCACACCATCTCCATGACATTTCTTGCATGCGAGATGATATGACAAATGACATGAGATGGCATGACGGCTAAAGTTTAGAATCCCCGATCGGAAGTGACGTTACTCCACCATGGCACACAATGGAAATCCTATTGTACAATGCGGCTTATTCCGTCAATCGACGACCTTTTTTTGGGCACTGACTCTGATCGGGGATTCTAAACTCGTTCCGTACCGAAAATTGCGGACGACGTGACGTGACGCCGTAGTGCATCCAACACATGCTGATGCATTGCGACGTCACTGACGCCATGTAAACATGGTCCGCAATTTATGGTACATGACTATAGTACCCTCTGGCGGAAACACTGGCCAAGCAGTTTTCTTGGCCTACCTCTAGGCTGGAGTCTAGGCGCTTGTTGTAGGCACTGATAGGTAGTAGGGGGCCATGTCAATTGAATCGGAGGATTAGGGTTGAAAATCCAGAAGAGTGGGAAGTTTTTTTTAATAACCCAATATTTAGTACACGATAGTCGTGTGACTGATGGGCTGCAGACTGTAGTTCCTCTGATTCCTCCGATTCCGCTAAATCAACATGGCCCGAGAGAGGCCTACAACAAAATTGCTAATTTGTGTTTCACTCAGTAGGCCTACCCTCTCTCCCTGTACTTGCTAAGGCCTGAAAGTTCACTGGGTGTTGGGTGCCAATTTGGAAGAACTGCTTGACAATATAATAATGATTTTGTTTCCAGATATCCAAGACTCTGCAGCCAATATCCACTTCCCAAACACGGGACAGGAATATGTTGGAAAAGCCAGTATCAACAACGCTATGAGTGCGGGAAGGAGGTGTGGAAACAGACTGGAATGCTCTCACAGAAATTCTACAGCAAGGTTGAAATATCCAACGAAGGCTTCAGTGGGTACATGAAGATGGTGGAAAATTGTGAATATGGCCTGGATTTTATCATCGATGAACTGATCGCTATCATAAATACACAAGACAAGTAAGGGAGCACTTCATTCAGAGCTGACCACAGTTTCAGGTCTTTGTAGGCCTACAGTTGCACTGTCAGTCAGCTTGTGACGTGCCATATTGCCAAAAAGAAGGAACACATTGGTCTGTATGAATAAAAAGCGATGCTTCTACTTCCTAGGTCTAAAAAGCATTTTCTTTCCAGGCATCACAATCTCACTGTCAAGTATTATGCCAAGAAAGCGATTCGTTATTTCCAGCCATTGCACCTGAAGAATGAGTGGAAGTTGTTCCTGGCATTGCCATTGTCTGAACAAATCCTTGAAAAAGGTAAAGCTGGGTTATCAGGTTGAATTCATTTATAGTGTCTTGGGGATTGTTGGGGTGCAACATCGGACTTGTGCTCGAGAGGTAGTGGGGTTGATTCCTGGTCTTGTCACCACACTGAACTCTTAACTGGTCAGAAAGGATGATACACTGAATGGGCTGCTCCTGTTGCCAGAAACGATTCTGAAGAGACTGGATGATTATGCCTTCTGAGACTGTATTACAGCACTCAAGCTAATATGTGACCCGCTCTGGCAAAAACAGTCGCATGACGCTCAGAAGGTGAGCGTAAACAAACTAAGATGACACCAGGAGAGAATGGAAGAAGTACATTCTTTCAGATTTCACAATAGGCAGACAATACTGAAACTGACAAATATTTGGTCTCAACCTGCCAGGGTAAGAGCGACATGCGTCTGGTTTTGCCAAAGCGGTTTATACATTATTGTTTATCTCCTTGAATTTGAATCTTTTTGTGTCTGCTAAGATTGGCCAAGATTTTTGTCTCGTTATGTACTAGTATGTATCAAGAATATATTGGTAATATATTCTTGCTAGTATTGATGCACCAGTAGCTGTGTCAGTTGAAATCGTAAGTTTTGCTTAACGATCCTCTGTTTCTTTGTCTGCTCCAGGTGCAGTATTAATTGCTCAGTGGTGCCAGCCAACTGTTGATGTTGTGTTGGAGGATATTGTGTCTCAGATAGATAAAATTGGTGAGAGGGTTAAAAAGTTGGTGGTGGAAAAACACCCGAATCATCCTCTGGGGAATGGGATACATCAGAACACAAATGGTGAGTAGGAGACATGGGCTGGTATTCATAAAAGTTAGCAAATGCTTTTACTTAAGATTTTCACAGCATGATCCAATGTAAATGTACTGCAAAACTTGAAGTAAAAGCATTTGCTAGCTTTTATGAATACCAGCCATGGTATGATGAATACCAGCCATGGTATGATAAGTGATGATAGTTGCACACTTCAAAATCCTGAGTTCCCATACCCTCATGGCTGAGCCTACTTTCTTTCTAACTGCAGAGTTAACAGATTCGCTGTGGTCATGTAGCCAGTGTAGGAATGTTCTTGATTGCACCAATCAAGTGTTGTTCAAGGAGATGGGATTTGCCGGGAATCACAACGAAGAGGAACAGTATTTTGATGAGAGAAACTCTTTCATTCATGAGGTAAGAGATTGCTAAGGGGAAATTCCAGGTTAGCAATGTCTGAACCTGTCTCAGGCATGCTGTGCTATTTGGAAACTTCAGCAATTAATGAAGTTTAGTAGATTGTAGCTCAACCTAGTTGACCTGATGGAGCAATTGGCCATGTTTACCCATATTTTCTTTACCCTTGCAGGTTCTGTCACGAAAGCGTGGTATTCCAATCACCTTGTGTCTCCTCTATGCCTGTGTCACTAGAAGATTGGGTGTCATCTGTCAGCCTGTCAACTTTCCTAGCCATTTTATCCTAAGATGGAGAGAACACCCTGAGTAAGTCTTCCATGGTATTCTGAATTTAATGTACAGGAGGAGGAAACCAGAGCACCTGGAGAAAAACTGCCAGTCCTGTTGTAGACTCGCCGCCCTCTCTGACACATGAAGATGGGTCCAACTGGAGATCGATTTGCTTCAATGAATTTCAATTTGAACCTCATCCATTCAAATTTTGAAATTGGACAGCCTTCCCATCAATTTATTACAGTCTTCCACCTGATCAGCAGTACACCTTTATTGATGCTTACGGTGGCGGGAGGTTCCTGAACAGAAAGGAGTGTACAACCCTTATTGGGGGGCCTATGATGGCACAGGCATATGTCTCGGATAGGGTGTATGAGCCAATTAAACCAATTCAGGTAAGACCAACTTTGTTTGCTTCTTTATGGAAGAAAATCACAGCAAAGAAAAAGAGTGTTATTATGGAATTGCCAAACTTAGCGTCTTGTAGATCTGTGAATAGTGCGATGCATGTAGCGTGTCCTGTGTGAAATAGTCTAACATTGAAAGTGAACATCCCGAGTGTCAGATTTGCTGTTTCCATTTCTAATCACATACATGCACTTAACGCCCTTCTTCATCGTTTCAGGTTTTTGAACGGATGGCGCGTAATCTTGTAAATATAGGACGGCACCACTCTCAGATTGGAAGTGAACTTGCCGCACTGCGGAGCACTATTGAGTTGTTTCTTGCCATCAGACCTGGTGATATTGAACACTGGCTCCTCCTGGCGAGGCTCTATCTCTATCTTGATATCAATCTCACAGAGGTGGGCTATTTCATTTCAATCTATCAATAAGTCACCTTGATCAGTCGTTTTAGAATAAAAAATGTGGATGGTTTTCGTATTTACCAGTTGCTGCATGTTGATAGCTGTTGCCAAAAACTGGCTTACCACTGTCCTCTGGCTGGTACTAAAATATACTGCATTGCCTGTGAATTAGAATAAAAATAGATGCATTCTGAGCATGGGTATATTACCTCCAATGAAACCTGCAATCATGCAGCATTTCAAGAGTCATTTTTCCCGCAGTGTAGGTCGGTGACATGTTCCAACACATGATTGAGCAAGATCCAGTCCGGTTTGGAATCATGGCAAGTCTCTCCGAGCGCGCACAACAACGACTGGAGACATTACGACAAGAAGGCACGAGTCCTGAGCAAATCAAGTCTAAACGACGTGCAGAAGGATGTAAGGCTGAATTTTCTGTTGGAATGGTCATGAAGCACAAAAGGTTGGTTGATTGACTGATGTGATGTCTGTACTGTTTGTATCTGTTGAATGAACAATCAAGTGGGCTCTGCAGTCTTAGATGGGTTAGTTGAGGAAAGTGATATGTCATCACAATCATTGCAGTCTTGAATTTACCGTTCATGATAATATGTATTAGAGTGTGCGATGGCACAGTGGTATGGTTGATAGTCGAACTCAATTGAGAGGTCAGGGGTTCGATTCCTGGCATGAGTCGCCACTTTGTATTATCACATGGTCTGAAGAAAGGATAGAGAGAGTGCTGCATGGGCTGCTCCTTGACTTGAGTTCCCCAGAAAAGTCTCAGAAGAAATTGGGGAGTGATGCCCTTTTGAGACTGTATAAGACTAAAGCTAGGAATCCAGCATTGATTTTCATGCTGACTTTGCGTTGCGGCTTGCTTTGCAACTGGGTTGCGTTGCAACTGGGCACTCGATCGCCGTAGTGGACTCGCCAGACGTGATTTCCACCAATGGCAAAGATGTGATCAATTTCAGTCGGCAATCGGTCGGCGACCGACCAGTATCAGTTCCTTGCGATCGTATTCAATCACAGGCAGCAGGTTGCAAAGCAAGTCGCAATGCAGAAAATCAGCAGTGGATTCCTAGCTTAAGAGTGGAAAGCATTACCGGTAAGCACGTATTAGCCCATTACATTTACAGCTGTAAGTTCTTTTATCACTTTCTGACAGATACGGCTACAGGTGTGTGGTTTATGGTTGGGATGAGACTTGTCAGGCCAGCCAGGAGTGGATTATTCAGATGGGGGTCAATAACCTACCGAAAAAGCAACGGCAACCATTCTACAATGTTTTAGCCGAGGATTGCTCCGTGAGATATGCTGCTCAGGGTAAGTCAGGCTTACTTCATTCTGTACAATTTTGAGCTAAGGGATGATCTCGCGGTCAGTGGTGTTCCATTATTAAGCTACCGGTATTCAGGATTTTCTCTCTTATTTTTTACAGAAAATCTGGACTATGTGATAGAACCTGGAGATATCCCACACCCGGAGGTTGGGAAATATTTCTGTGAATTTACAGGAACACACTACAAACCCAATGATGAAAAATCTCAGGAGTATCCAGATGACTATGCAATCACACTCAGGAATGCACAGCAGAGATATGCAGAATATATCTGAGGTGGTGCGGCAGGATATTATCTGTGGTACAAACATGACAAACAGGTTAGAGGTTTCTCGAAAAAAGCATTTGAAGGATGATGCTAAAAATGTGCTATTTTCAGCAGTCGACATTGTGAAGGTCAGCCGAGACAGGTCAGATGTACTATTGTAAATATACGCTACTTATTTATCATGAATTAAATACATGGGAGAGTACATGTATGACTGGACATGAAATGGAATAAAGCTCAAGAGATTAATGATTGATTAACAATCTATTCTGCCGCTCTTCTTGCTCACTTCAACAGGCCTTCCATTAATGCAGTGACATGTTCCTGCTGAGAGGCCAATGACAGTTGATTTCAAGTTTCTCATCACTGCCCTCATAGAAAATAGCCTCCCATCAAAAACTTTCTCAGCAAAACAATATTTGCAACATCTTGCATTTTATTAAACACTAAACAATACTTCCTATTTACAACATACTGATGAGGATCATCATATCATACAAAATTTACATGATACAACATAAAGACCTAGTGCATTTCCACCCACAATCATGTATTGGGATGCTATTTACGAAAACTTCAAGACATGTGGATCTGTTATTTGACAGATTGCTGTCTATTTTCTGCTGAAATGGCTTCAGAATTCAATGGTTTGAAGTGATGAATGACTTGCAAGATACAATCACCTTGACCATTAAGAATTCATATACATGTATTGCTATGCATTCAGATAAGTCTGAAGGTGAAGTGACCGTAGGCCATGATTTTTCCACATGCTCACAATGAAACAGTGAAGATTTTTTAACGAAGTAGCCAATATTTCAACATGATTAATCACAGCGTTTAGGCCTTGATCACTATTACAGTTAGTGCAATACGTGATGAGAAAGAACAATCAGCACCGGCAGGGCCGTAATTGAGTACTCAGGTCCGGTGATAGTGTGCTACTCGTGTATTCTGTGTTCGAATGACAACTTATTAGAACACAGCCATTCCGTAACAAGATTGTAGCCACACACTGCAAGTGCAAGTCAACACATCAAGGGCGGAAAAATCATTTTATTGTTGATCTCCAGATATTTCTGAGGTACCTATCATTGGTCGAAAGTTAATATTTCTCAATGCTGATACTCTTTCTCATTCCCATACACTGGACTTCATCGATCATCAACGTGTTGGCCTTCACCTGAATGTCTTCCTCCAAGTCAAGCTGACGTCGGATGAGTCCTTTCAATGAAACATTAGACTTGGCCAAGGCATCTCGTAAGGATTCAATCGAGGCGCTAATCTGATGCACCTCTTCGATAAGTCGGTATTGGACGGGATCACGGCATAACTCGACATTCGGTCGTCCTTGCCTGATGTCGAGACGGGTCTGCGAGAGTTTCATCGGCGCTTCCTTGTCGGCGATGTTCTTTTCGAGGACGGCAATATTTTCCTCCATCTTCTTCATGTCTGCAAACACCTGCAAAAACAACCAAGGGAGTTACGTAATTTGTAATGTAATGTAGGAGGAAACCTATACTGTGAGAAAGTTGCCCACTGTTCGTCCTACTCAACCTGGGGGGACACACAGCCATGCTGCATTTTGACTCTGAGATTAGCACTATGTGCTGCACAGAAACATCTCAGAATGACCAGTGCTATGCCTACCTTTGCAAGATGATTCTCAAGTTTGCCCTTTGTGTCCCTGGTCTCCTCTATTCTACAGTTGAATGCCGTATTGACTGTTTCACATTGCTTCTTCATGTCATTGGCAGTTGATTGCAGGATTCCATCAATGAGGGAGCGCAGGTTGATGGAGTTATTCTTCTCACGTTCGGCATTCAGGATGTTCTCATTTGAGAAGTCTTCCCAGTCTGGTGGTGTCACAGAACTGAAGTTCAAACAGCCATTCATTAGTGCATAATTTATCAACCAGGACAGATACAGTCAGTTACAATTCATGAGTGCTTCAGGTTTTTTGACTCATTACGTCTGCGACAATTTGGCACAAAACCCAAGTTCAGTTTGTAGTGAGTGGATGGAAGAGATGCCAAGGGCAACGCCACCAAATCCATTTACATTCAAGGTAGGCCCTACTTACTTGGCATCTATTTTGGCCACACCATCCTTGTAATGAAGTCCTGCAGAGTTATTCCTCAGGTTCTCACAGTATGAGTCAATGTCCAACGCTGTTCCCTTGTCTTTCAGATCTTTGTCAAGTTTGTACTTAGCTTTCCTGTTTAATCTGAAAAATTGACATGATTGAAAGCTGATTCTCTGGATATAAAAAGACAGTTGCCAGTTACAGGCAAAGTTAGAGTGAAAAGGTGGAAATGCTCCAGGTTCAATCCTAGTTGGACAAATTCTTCATGCATATAGAAAAGACAACTCTTTCTTATTGACAGTGTGGGATATCTCCAAGCACTCTGGTTTTCTCCTGCTGTACTTATTTGTCCCACCTGTAGGTCTACTGGTAGAACTTGTCTATTGAGCAGATGATATTCCATCAACATTCAGCTCTCAGTATCTTCACCAGTCAAGTATGTAACTCTCTACCAAAGTGAGATGCACAGTATGACAGATAGGCCTACCTGATTTGCTCATCTGTTTGTTCTAAGGTCCTTTGAAGGAGGGCCATGACTCCCTCAATCGTCTCAACTTCCTTCAAGAGTTCTTTCTGAACGTCGTCATGGACAAGATCAATATCTTTCCGGTTGATCCTGAAATATGGAATGACAGATTTGAATTTCAATTAACATCTAGGCCTACCTACTTAAATTATTTAATTCCAGTTATTTATACTACCCGGTATATCACTGACTTGGAAAAAGGCTGTATACTAGTTTAAATACTAGTTTGAAAACAATCGTCCAACGCTGCAGTTAAGTTTCTCAACGTACCTATTCCGTAAGCATTCCTGGGCAATGTGAAGGGGTTCTAGGCAAGCTTCTAGGGCCTTCTCAAGTCGGACTTTATAGGCTAAGAGATTGTCTGTTTCTCTTGTTATATCATCTAGTTTATCATCCAGTTCCTTCTTCCAAAATTTTATGTCATCAATTCGTTGTTCTGAAAAGGGAAAAACAGGTGTACAACAGGTGAAAACAGAAGTGCCCAAAAAACCTCTGCTGTCTTGTCATAAAGACTGTCGCCTCTATCACAAAACGACCATCTGACTATCTTACCAAGCTTCTTGTTCACATCTTTCTGTGTCTTGTCAGTTGAAGCAGCTGTTTCCGTACACCGACGTTCTGATTCGGCCATTAACCGTTCTGCAGCAGCGCGTTCAAGTTCAGCATTTTTGTAGTTTGTCTTATTTGAGTGGGTCCATTCAGGATGGGTAAAAACAGGGGGACCAGAGAGAAGTTTGGCCATGATCTGGAAAAAATGAATGGGTTTATCGTTATCAATTACAGCGGCTCGGGCCAGGCATCTGCACTGCATGCTGCTCAGACAGAGTACCAGGGGGCCTACTAATATGGTTGCATGTGATTATGAAATTGACATGAACATGATGAAGGCCAACATGGACATCCTTTGAGCATCATCATGATCATGACATGATGAGCATCCATGATGATGATGAGCAGCAGCACAGCAAGCAGGGCCAGGGTCAGGGACAGGGTAGGGAGGGGATGCAGGCTAAAACATAGGCCTATAAAACATAAAATTAATCAAATCCTAACCAACATCAACCAATGTATCGATACTTTATGTCATTATTAAACTTACCAACGCCCCAAATCTTCCTAAATGATGTTTATGATACGAATATTTAGAGATAATGTGAGGGTCAGTGTCTGTCTTCCTTTCTGGCTGTGTTCTTGGTTGTGTTCTGACAGCACTTAGCAACCACCGTTGCTAAAGCACTTTCCGACGTTTTGATTGGTTTAGAGGATTTAAGGTCAATCAGCACCCTCTAGCGCCAGAAATAAAAACTATTACCTTCTGTTGCGCCATCCAGTGGAAGTAGATAGAACTATGACAGAGAAATGCTACAGAGGAGGATTGCTATAATCATTTATAAAAATTACATCTTCTTGCGTGTGATTGAGTAACTTTATTGTGGACGAATCGAAAAATATTCAATTTGGGTTAAGTGACATTTAAGTTGAGCAAAAATCACGCTGTATGAAGAAAAACATACTTTTATGTTGAAATAATTTTCGTGTTAAGCTAGGTGACAGCAATACCGTGGGCGTGGTAGTACACACTTTGCAATGCTTTTGTACACTCCACAGGTAGGCCTAGACAGAGAAGAGAAAGGCCAGATTTTATCTGAAAAGAAATCATTTGCCAAACATTAGTTTCTAAATTGAATTGCCTAGATTTCGTGAAGTTGGCTAATGAAGCCATTGCTTCCAGCAATTGCAATTCATGAATTGCAAGTGAATCTGTTGATACACACACCATGCACACAGCAATGTGCATGATGTGCAAGTGCCAATGTGCAAGTCAACAGTCTACACCATCACGGTAATGCGTGACTGTACATTCGCCTGTACAAAATGTAGGGCCCAATTTTCAAAAACGTTTAACTTCTTTAAAAANCTGAACCAGGCAGTAGTGTCGCCGTCTGGTGCTAACTTGATGACTCATGCACACTCTGCTGCATACATTAGTGACACATGTCCAGTTTTCCCGCCAAAAGATCGTCGACGACCAATGCGGCTATGAAGTGAGATATGTTAAGTAAATATCTCCTTACTGGAAGACATCTAGCAAATAAATTTGATATGACTGGAAAGTGCATTATTTCTGCATTATAGCCAAATAGATTATACAGGAATTCAGTCAGGGGTTTGAGAGAAATGGACTTGGAAACATCGCAAGCTCTGTCAGATGAAAATGTTGAAGTCGGGACACTTGCAGCATTTGACGATCTTCAGCTGGCGTATAAAGTTTCTCTGAGCTGAAACATTTATTCGCAGTCAACTATAAGGAAGGAATACACTCGCTCAGAGATGATGTAGTCGCAAAATGAAAGAAGAAGACGATCGCGCACGTGCGACTAGGAAAGATTCTTAGGGCGCATCTACGAATTTATGATCGCAAATGCGACCAATTTGGTCGCAACTTTGAGCCCTGCTAATCACTTTTAGACGAAGCCAATTAATTAGTGATTTCAGCAATGGGTGACAGAGTATTGATTGCACTGGAGGGCAATCATGCATCCCTGAGCAGGTGCCCGGTAGGTTGACTTAGTGCTTGGCTTGTAGTCAATCATGTCAACAATATAAGGAAGTTCAAAAACGTTTTGTTATCTTTGACTCAGATGTGCAATTTGAATGAATATGAAGCCCGAAAATGTTGTGAATTGGCATTAAATTATGCCTAGACGTGGCATTAAAAAGGCATTAAAAGTCATTAAATGTGTTATTGTGATTGCTGTGGCAACCATGAGACAGGTGCTGCCACCCAGCAATAGGTTTACGAACCATCCGATCGCCGATCTTCATAGTCCGATTTGAATGCAAACTTAAAGTTTCCGAATTCGGACTCGTTTACCGCTTCCGAATTTGGACTCGGAGTTCAAATTCGGACACTTTACGTTTCCGAAATCGGAAACATTTCCGAATTCGGACTTTTCCCGGACTGATTTGTACACAATTCTGTGTGTAAAAATTTGGTTTCCACAGAAGGTTTTCACGCTGTAGCGTGATTTCACGGCCTATAGCGTGATGGTGTAGACTGGTCAAGTGTGATCTCAACTGTGTAAGGACCTGTGGTCCCAGGCTATATAGCCTATCTGGCACAAGATACTGTGATGTGACTTGTGTGTGTGCGCCCCACTATGCTACACACTCACATGTCACATGACACATGCAGAACACATGTACAAGCCTATTCTCCTCTTCAGACATATGTGACTGCATATTAGTTTGATTCCTGATCGTTTATTTCTGCAGCAAAAACTAGTCATCCATTCATGATTGCTGCTGCTGCTGTCATGGACAGGTGGGTTGGACGTGTTGCATTGGTAACGGGTGCATCAAGAGGCATTGGTGCAGAACTAACAAGGGCGTTGGTGAAGAAAGGAATGAAAGTCGTTGGTTGTGCCAGGACTGTTGATGAAATAGAGGTGAGTTTAATTGTGTCAGGGAGGAGAGTTTACCTGATTTGTGAATAACATGATAAAGTGTGAAATCATTTGTTCCAGAACTTCTTTTGCCCTTCACACTATACTACTTGATGAGGATGAAATTGACATTTGAAATTGAAATTGTTTGCATTGGTTTCTTCTCTTTCAGGCCATTGCTGAAGAACTGAAGGATGAGAAGGGGTGTGTCCTTCCAGTCAAATGTGACCTCAGAAATACAGATGAGATCAAAGCAATGTTCAAAATGATTCATCAGAATGGTGATTTTGGTGGCGTTGATGTGTGCATCAATAATGCAGGCTGTTCTTATAACGCACCCCTAGCAAAGGGTGATGAAGAACAGTGGCGTGCAATGTTAGAAGTATGTTCAGCTAGCCCTTTGAATCATTAAATACTTACATGTAGCAAATTTCAGCATTCCTCATGGCACAAGCAAACAATTTAAAGCAGTAACAATTCCAGCAATTTGTTGATAACTTGCCCTTAATTTACAGTTCTCATCCTGATTCTTTTGCAGCTGAATGTTCTTGCATTATCAGTTTGTACCAGGGAGGCTTTGAAATCCATGAAGTCAAGGAAAGTAGATGATGGTCACATCATCCATCTCAACAGGTGAGTGCATCTCTCAGGTTGAAACCTAAGAAGTTTAACCCTTATTATCGCAGAATGTCATTTCAGGGTAAATCATCTTATGACTCCGATCTACTGTGCTCATTTGTAAAATCATATCTGCTGTATGATCATAATACTAATGTTCATTTTCTGTTCCTCTGTAGTATGAGTGGTCACAGAGTACCATCCACTGCTGGAGCTCATTTTTACTCTGCTACAAAATATGCAGTGACGTCTTTGACTGAGGGGTTACGGCAAGAATTACGTGCAATGAAAACAAACATACGGGTCACTGTAAGTAACATTGACAGGCACAGATGATGAAGGCATGTGGCTCTTATCTTATTTCAGCTGTCAGTACTTTGAAGGATTTCAAATGCTTTTGCACTTGTGCTCCCACAGAAGCTTTTGGAAAGCCAGTACCGTATTATATGAGGCTGTCCATTTTCTCTTCACAGTCAATCAGCCCAGCCATTGTTGACACCCCCTTTTATGATGTGTTTTATGATGGAGACCAGAAGCAGGTACAGGCCGTGATGAAAAATTTAACAGTAAGTGAACAAAGTTGTTCAAATCGAACCCCGAAATTAATTCAGGAACAATCACTTGAAGGAAATGTTTCCAGTTTGTTGAGAAACGTATAAGTTGGGTCAAACACATGGCAATAAGGCCACACTGTATTCCATGACAACAGCTACGTACTCAAAATGTTATTGAGAAGGCTGTCTACCGTTTAATGTATGCATTCAACTTGATGTTCTCTCTTTGTAGCCCTTACAGTCAACAGATGTGGTTGAAGCGGTGTTGTACACATTGAGTGCTCCAGCCCGTGTTCAGGTGAATAGCTTCTTAATTCCGTAGTTCATTCAATACAACATGCCTTGAAGAATGTTTTGCAGAAGATGTGGCTTTAGTTGGAAATGGCTACAGGGACCTACTTAGCCGGGTGGCGGGGGACTAGTGCCTCCCCAGGGGGCCATATTCACAAAGCCTCGCAACTTTGCGTGCATGCAAATCTGTTGTTTGCCTGCACATGCCCTATTGTTCACTGACTGCCTTACAATAGATTTGCGTGCACGCAAAGCTACGAAGGCTTCATGAATATTGCCGCAGGACTCCCAAGAAATGTGTTTTTCATGCAGAATTTTGGCCAAACTGCAAAATAGTGACCTTTATCTCTCAGCTCTTTGATCTACTCAGGACACTCAACTTCTGCATCAAACTGGTCATTTTGCCACTTAATCTTGTCGCCTCTCAATCAAAGGACAGGAATTGTCACTCGCAAAGGTGTCCTTCACAGATGTTATTCTGTACTGAAGAAATGTATACATACAAGTAATCCATGCATGACAATGTTTTTTTTAGGTTCACGACATCCTTACAGATCAAACAAATTGAGTCAAAGAATACTGCCAACACAGATTTGCTCAGGGTTACCGGTATCTACATGTAGACGACATACTACGGTGGCTTTCGCACCGTAAGATATGGCCACTTGCTCTCAAGTACAGGAAACTCTCCTTTTTGCGATTCCCAGCCTGATGTGTGCATGTCTAATGGTATGAGTTGGTGCTTTCTACAATTGGGATACCAGATCTTGTCTTTCATCGTAGAGATAATATAATATGTCTTTACATGTATTTATCATTCCAAATAAATATTTGGTAGAAAACATGTTTCTCTCGTCTTTCTCTGGCCTGTTTGAATTGTAAGAACAGCAATTTGTCAAGTACATGTAACTGACCTTGAATTACATCCTCCCACATCATGTCTTTGGTCTCGGTCCTCTTCATAAACTCCACACAAAGCCCTGCTGAAATTGGGTCTCCCAGCCAAGCACGAGGTGGTCAGAAATCCATTGCCCAATCAGAGTGCAGCATGACTTGTAAAACAATCAAAAATAATAATGTTATTTTTATATACGAAGAACCACTGTGGGGTAATATTCAGTCAATTTTGAAGAGGTATAAGTAATTTGTAGGTACCGGGGGTACAAAACTTCTGGATAAAATGGTAAAACCACGAAAGTACCAAACCATGACAATAAAGGGAGTGCAACTGAAATATGGAACAGCCACACCTGACTCACTGGATGTTCTATTTCAGCAGGGGTTTGTGTCGGTGGATGAAGAGGAGCGAGGTAAAAACCCCTGCTGTGGGAGGATGCTGAATTGATCCTTTTACTGTCTTCCAGTCAGCGTTCACCGCCCCTTTTCGAAACGTCGGAGAGGCACCCGTTGTCCTTGACTGACACTCTTTTCTACGTGTTCTCCATGAAATCTCATCGAGCAAAAGTGACAACCAAGAACTGAAACTTATTTCTTTTCAGGTCTATCTTTATTTTATGAACAAAAACAAATGGAGAGGTTCCACTGCGAATTGTAACCAGCAAGGTCAAAACTGAATCCAACTTTCATCGACAATTTTTTGCCTTCTGACATCGATAAAACCATAAACAGTATAACAAAGATTTTTTGGCAAAATATACACGTATATAAAGAAGTGTTTTCTTACAAAAATGAAGATCTTTGCATCAATGTCCGCAAATAAAAAGAGCTTGGCTCTTGGTCTAGCACAACATGATCACTGCCACGAGGTGCATCCACACCTTGGTGGGAGTTAAAAACATTGCACTAGAGTTGAAGCATCTTGTCAACTTGACATTCCAAGTACTGTTGTACAAGCAAAGTACAAACAAAGCCTGGAAAATGTGAATCATTGGATGTGCATGCCACTAATGTGTGTTACGTACATAGAATGTATGGACACCACAAAGCAACAATAAATTATAATTGTAATGGACTTCTCGACTAGAGGACAGTAATCATAATACCGCTCATTTAAGTTAAGATAGATTGAATGCATGTTACTACAATGTACAATTACAGGCACTGATATCCATGCTGTTTCCATGATGGCAGGTACCTATACGTACATCTACATGTATTCTACAATTCCCTTTTAATTCCCCTGCCTGAAACCGATATATGGGGAGTACAATTATGAAGTTACCAATTACAACATAGAGCAAGAAATTCCCTACTTGACCTTCTGGAAACATCCCCATCTTCACTGTCTGGAATGTAATGATCTCTGCCAACTAGAACAGAGCTCAGGCTCCTACGGAAGACCTGCGTTTAAATACATGTATTTCATTTTGGCACTGATTTGACAAGTCATGTGTCCACGCCGCTGCTTATTGCACAATGTACCAAAGTCACTGTCATTAATTAACTCTAGTATCAAATGGGAATTCGAAAGCTGGTTCCTTGATCTCAAATTCCACTTGATGGCCATTTTTTATGATCATCAGGTCCGAGTGGTACACAGGAATCATCAGTACGTCACCTCTGAGGTTTCGCAGTCGATCCCGGTTGGGCCTCTTATGGGATAAAGAGGATGACCGTCTTTGATAGAGCACGTTTTCTCCTGGCACTCTGGTTTCCTCCTACTGCATCTCAATTCATGCAGTATTGTCTATAGAGATAATAATCCTGTATTTGGTACCCAGCTCTCACTTCAATATCCTTAGAACTGGAACTTTATTGCCCGATAGAACAACGAGATCATCCGTTCGCTCCAATGAAATGCACAAAACTGGACACCAAAATGATCATACTCCTGATGCAATTTGTTTGTTGATTTTCTCAAGGAAATATTTATCGAGTTTCCTCTGGCGTAGTATGACCATTCCGTATGATATCAATCCAATCAGAAGAGTCACTCCTTCGAATATCCAGAAGTGTTTTTCTTCCTTTGCTGTGTCTCGCACCTCATCACAGCTGGAACATGGAGAAAAAGGTATTACATGTACATTTATTAGAGAATGCAGAGTTAACAACACATATTGTTCATAGTCATGCTTGAGACAACCAGAGAGTACCAGGGGTGTCCCCGTTGGAGAATCTGCCACAAAGTAAAAGGTGAACAACATACCAGTACGTTCCAGTGCGTGGCGATTTCAGGGAAAGAACTCCGAGGACTGTACCATCCATATAACTTAGGGGCAAAATGGCCTGTGTACACAGGGTCTTACCTTTTATATTTGTCACCGCTTTTTTCACAATGGACTAGTTGTTTATAGCCAGTTGCAAGACAGTAGGCCTTCTTTGCTAACTGAAAAAAGAATTAGAATATTTTTTTCAAATGGCGTGAAGCAATGATGACTGCCCTTTTAATTGAGAGGTTTGCTGATCACAGAAGTCAAAATGAATAGAAAAAGACTAATTTGGACTGAATTTCAGTGTCCCTCCTAGAGAAATATCTTCATGGGAAGGGTGTCTGTCTGCTAAGGGAGGTTCCACTGTACTTGTAACTTGTGAACAGAAACTGCTGCACAACAAGGGAATCGCCAGTTTAATTCAAAAGCTGATAAAATTAAACTGCTTACCGTCTCACTATTGGAACATTTGACACAATCTGATTTCAAAGTGAACTTTTCCTTCAACCAACATTCTGTTGCAGCAGCACTGTCATTTGGTGCACTGGTAATATCCTTCATATCATGTTTACGGAATGCTGAAATGCCATTCTCCAGGATGAGGACAATGACTGACACCCTAAAATGATATAAAAGCAATTGAAACATACATGTACGATAAACGCCGGACATTTGGGCATTTACAGATTACTAGTATTAAAGCAAGACTCAAGTCAAACTGCTACGTACTATGGCTTTCAGCTACATGTACTTGGCGCCAAATACTGGTAAGGTATTTTGCTCTATAAAGACTAGTGACAAGATTAGGGCGAGTTTATGTATAGTAGTAGGAGGAAAGCAGAGTGTCTGGAGAAAAAGATTTATAAGAAGATACATACACTACCAACAATATAATGGCAAAAGCCATCCGCTTCTTTGTGCAAAACTCGATCATTTTGTTGCTTCACTGGTTTTTCCCTGAGAACTTCAAGTGATTTCTCATTTCTGTGGCTAGTGTTGGTGAATGGCCTTTAATTCTGGGAATAATCCTCACAATCTACGCCGTCTACTGTAAATGTTTTGCACAAACGACAGGTTTGCCTGTTACACAAGGAGCATGTCATGGAATAACATGAATAGCAGCTGCATGATGTTCTGACCTGAAAGAATAAATACTGAACATGCTTAAATTAGGGCCTATGTATGGGAGTGTCAGGCCCCACTTAAGAAATTGCATACCTGATGGTCGCCTCCCGAAGAACTGCATGACTTGTCCCCTACCCATGGGTCATCACACAGCGAAGTGAGTGATCAGTGAGTGATCATGGTGATAGGCTGTGCCAGCCAAGCCACCTACATGTACCTAGGCCTGGGTTCGTAAGAACACCGGATCGGACCAAATCGGAGCATAACGTCACCGAATCGGAAAAACTAACATTCATTTTTCTTCTTAAACGCAAGAATCATGAATTATAATTATCTCCTGGGTAATACGCAATATTTGTTCACATTAGCTATATTCCATAAACATATAAGAATTGTGGTTTAACTTAATACCAAACCAATGCCAACTCTGATTCATGCGTGGCAAATAAAAGCGTCCCGATTCGGTCCGATTTGGTGTTCTTACGAACTGCCTAGGCCTAGCCTGCCTACCACCACAGCATGCACAGGGGACCTCACCCTAGTTGGCCTGGCCTTCCTTTATCGCATCGTCTCCCGTCTGTTTGAAATTGAAGCCCTTGCCTTGCCTAGCTACTGTTATAACTGGTAGTGTTAGCTAGGCCTACCTAGCCCAGCCCAGGCCCTACTGTACTGTAGCCACTGGTAGCTACAGCAAATTAAATTAGGCATTATGCATGGTCAGGCGATTAGGAAATCATATTCATATGCAAACATATCAAATGACTCATCACACTCACCAAGCTCACTCACTGTCATCATGCATGTCATCATAGGCCGACGTGTAGGCCTATGTGCATAGGCCTAGGCCTCTGTCATGTATGTCATGTATATCTGAATGAGTGCATGCATGCGGCGGGTCCGGGGATGATGCATTGATGATGAAAAAAATGACATTTTTGAGAGACAGATTGTGGCGAAATTTCGAATCAAACAAACCTGATTTTATAAGTAAACGTAGTGTTCCTGGTTCCTCTTTCAACAGGAATTCACTAGGGTTTCATTTCGCGCTGAATACGGAGAAAAACATGATTTTGATTTGTCTGCTTCTTCCACCGTTCCACCGTCAAAGTAGGCCTAGTCTCGGTCATGTCGGTCACCCAGCCGCTGTTGCGACTACTGCGGAACAAAACGGCTTGCTGCGCGAGACTACGAAAATGGTGGACACCTGATTTGTTTCCGGAAGTTCCCCTCAAATTTGTCCGTTTTTCCAACAAAATGGCTCAAGCCTCCAAGTCATTCAAGTCTTATATTGATCTCGACATCCCACCAGCTGGGCCGGTCGGGAACAGTGATACTGACGATGTAAGGAACCAATGATATACAGTCAATTCAGTGGCCTATGAAACAACAGTAGAAACGAACCGACATGCACACAAAACCCACACACACACACACACACACGACAATGTCATGACTGCTGAGATCTGAGTTCTGAGTGTGTGCAGTGCATGCTGCTTTCCTTTGTGGCTGGGCTGTGCTCTGGTGTGCACTGCATCCTAGGCCTAGGCCACATATACATAGGCCTCGGGCTACTGCACTGACTGCTAGCTAGTAGGCCTAAGTAGGCCTAGGTAGGCCTAGGCCTACATGTATAGCCGCGCCTCCCGCTGCCGCGCCTAGGCTAGTCCAAAATCCAAGACCAAAATACAGCGCAAAAATAAAAAAACGATACACAAACAAAAATGACAAGTATAATAATAAAGTAGGCCTAAGTTGTCTTCGAATTTCGCAAATTTTTGACCCCAATCGGGGTCTTCCTCGACCTCGGGCACTTTCTTTATAGGCCTAGCCGCCAGAGATCCCAGAAGTGAATGAGTTGGATTCTAATTGTGGATTAGGGCAAGCAAAAAAAATAAAGTTTATCATCCGAGTGGTTCTTGAAAATAGGCAAGGGGCACTTTTTATTTTTTTATATTTTACTTTGGTACGAAGAAATTACAAAATCAGCTCCTCCTGAGCATGTTATGTCACCCCCCCCTCGAATTTTTTCGTTTAAATTTCGTTTTGAAGAAGCCGCTTCAAATTCGTTTAAACGAATTCCAAACGTTTCTATTTTGGAGACGATCCCTAAATTGGGGCCTATGTATGAGCGTGTCAGGCCCCACTTAAGAAATTGCATACCTGATGGTCGCCTCCCGAAGAACTGCATGACTTGTCCCCTACCCATGGGTCATCACACAGCGAAGTAAGTGATCAGTGAGTGATTATGGTGATAGGCTGTGCCAGCCAAGCCACCTACCTAGGCCTGGGTTCGTAAGAACACCGGATCGGACCAAATCGGAGCATAACGTCACTGAATCGGAACAACTAACATTCATTTTTCTTCTTGAACGCAAGAATCATGAATTATAATTATCTCCTGGGTAATACGCAATATTTGTTCACATTAGCTATATTCCATAAACATATAAGAATTGTGGTTTAACTTAATACCAAACCAATGCCAACTCTGATTCGTGGCAAATAAAAGCGTCCCGATTCGGTCCGATTTGGTGTTCTTACGAACTGCCTAGGCCTAGCCTGCCTACCACCACAGCACAGGGGACCTCACCTAGTTGGCCTGGCCTTCCTTTATCGCATCGTCTCCCGTCTGTTTGAAATTGAAGCCCTTGCCTAACGTTAGCTACTGTTATAACTGGTAGTGTTAGCTAGGCCTACCTAGCCCAGCCCAGGCCCTACAGCAAATTAAATTAGGCATTATGCATGGTCAGGCGATTAGGAAATCATATGCAAACATATCAAATGACTCATCACACTCACCATGCTCACTCACTGTCATCATGCATGTCATCATAGGCCGACGTGTATGTGCATGCCTAGGCCTATGTCATGTATGTTATGTATATGTGAACAGTGCATGCATGCGGCGGGTCCGGGGATGATGCATTGATGATGAAAAAATGACATTTTTGAGAGACAGATTGTGGCGAAATTTCGAATCAAACAAACCTGATTTTATAAGTAAACGTAGTGTTCCTGGTTCCTCTTTCAACAGGAATTCACTAGGGTTTCATTTCGCGCTGAATACGGAGAAAAACATGATTTTGATTTGCCTGCTTCTTCCACCGTTCCACCGTCAAAGTAGGCCTAGTCTCGGTCATGTCGGTCACCCAGCCGCTGTTGCGACTACTGCGGAACAAAACGGTAGGGAAGAGAACATTGAAATCCCAATTGGGAGGTGTACGAAAACTCAATTCGGTTATTACCTCCCGACTGGGAGTTTTTTCGATTGGGAGGTTACCTCCCGATGCGGCAAAAGTTCCTGACTGACTACAGCCACGTTCCCAATATAAAGGAGTATGTTGTTTTGTATTTAGTTTTTTAAAAAGGCTTCACAAAGTTATGTTTTAGCGGTTTTTTGTCGTTACCAAGGATTTGAGAGTTTAATATGACGTCACTATAACTGTGACGTCATAGAGTGACGTCACGCTGAGGAGTCCATGCAGACCCAGAGGTGGTGACGTCATCGATCAAAGACCGACGTTCGTTTGCTGCAGTGTCATCTGCTTTGAATCCGTCATTATTTGGTCACGCACCTGTAATGCATGGCCAAAGCATTTACCATTAGCAATGGTAAGATGCCTTTGCTCATAGATTGGTCCCAGACCTTCGTTGGAAGGAACAGTTCGGACACAACATAACGCTAACCTAAAGCTTCAAACCATAAAGTTTTCGTTGTGGGTTGACCATGATAATTTCAGGGCTTGGTGGTACTGAAAACATGAGGGGTAATTTCGCACGATATTTCAATGCCGCCATTCCAAATCGGCATAGTAATACATGTAGGCCTAACACCACTGGAGGAAGACAAGCTTATGATATAGTCACTAGCAAACTTTCTCAAAAGTTGAAAATTATTTTTCTCTTAATTTATTTTTGTGTCAAACAGAATATTTAAGTGCCTTTTACTCGATATTATCTATGATAAATGGAGAAAACCGGGTTTTTAAAGATCTATTCCTGACAAGTGACCATTTTGTTGATCATCTGCTCAGCCGTCGTACAGATATTCACCCGCGCTGCCATCCGTCATTTCAAAAAAGATAAAAAGCCCATGAAAATACGCCTATTAGTATGACAGGTTCACATTATTCAACGAACTTTCAGAAAGTTTTTGCTGAATTTTATTTTATCTACATCAGTGTAAGGCGTTTTCTGTAATGCGCTCTAACTCCTCCGATACTGCTCAACGACTTTCTTCAATTTTTCACAGTACGGCAGCATTCAATATGCGTAAGGAGCGATAACATCCACATAAATCACACTTTGTTCGCCTTTTTCCACCCAAAAATGTCGACCGATTCTGACGTCACAATCGAAACACGTCACCGCTGTTGCCTTGGTTGGAGCGTCACGGTAACGCAACGGTCCATGCGTGACGAATACCTCTGACGTCTATCGCAGGCCGGGGTGGACATAATTATGAATATAGGCAGGGACCTATATTCATGGAATTTATACCTCCATAAAATCATCCAATCAGATTTCGTTTTTTAATACAGGTATTAAATCGTATTTAATGTCTGTATATGTTCAATTTTATCCATGTATTAATTCGATTTTATACCTGTATTAATTCGAATTAATGTCTGCATATATTCGAATTA
>NMRB01001049.1:54055-76041 GCA_002633025.1 Notospermus geniculatus | reverse complement strand
CATTGCCCAATTATCTATAATCATCCTACGCTAAATATAGAGCTCCCTGACATAACACTATGCATCGAAATAACCATCGAAATACATGTGTATGCTCTGCGTATTTACTAACGAGGAACACGTATAGACTGCATACGGTCCAGTGTTTTAGTGGTTCGGCCTAATTGGTCTCTTTCGGCAATTTAGTACATTGGTACCACGATACTCCGCTAGATGGATCTAGTATGGAGTTCGATGAAATCTAATTCATGTATTTGGCATTTTCTTTGGCATTCTGATTCTTAAACATCAATTTGATTTTGTGTGGTATGTTGAAAAAAACGTCAATTCAACTCGGCCTACGTTAATTCCCAATTTCCCTGCGAGTCCCATTTCGATCATTTCGATGATTTCATTTCGTTTCGTTTCATTCCGGGTTTTATCACTAACCGTAGGCCTATGCATTTGAACCGCATTGCCATCAAAATACCGGTACCACTATTGGGGGGGGGGGGGGCGTAGGCCTACCGGTAGGCCTAGGCTAGGCCCTAGGCCTGGATTGGGCCCATCAAAGTCTTTAACTGATCATGATTGTAGGCCTATGAGTTGATAATCTAGGCCTACTAACGTTAGGGCTTAGGCCAAGAAGGTGTCAAAAACCCTATGGCTAGGGCTAGTCCTACCTGTCCAAACAAAGGCAACATCATCAGATCCCCCTGACACAGCAATCACCACAGGCCTAGGCCTAATAACAGTCACACAACCAGTGAACATGTGAACACTGCTAGAACTGAATGTCATTGCTAAGGCCTACCTGTTACCATGGTCACTGTACTGACTGACCCCACCTTGGTCTCTGTATGTCTGTGGTTCATTGAGAAGTCACTAGATGGCTCCATTTGAATTGAAATGGACAAAAAGTGCAATAACTAACTTATTATTCGACGGATCATCACCAACTTTTTATTGTAGTTCTTGCCGATATGAAACTTGCTCATCTTAAAGAAATCTTTAGCTGGAGTTGTGTGAAGTCTGACTGTCATCGCTTTTCCAGCCTTACCTAGATTGAAGATGTGAGAATATATAAACCGCAGACCATGAGACATCTGTCCAAATCAGAATGTGAAAATAAGACACCGAATTTTGCAGTTCATGCATCAATATCGACACCAATACTGTACCGGTACGTATCTAGGTGGCAGCATCAATCTCATTCTCACCTGCAGGACGTATAACGAGTATAGGCTTCATGTGGTTCCCTTGGTGATATGTAAATTTGACATCTTTAATGAGGTCATGACCTTTCAGGTTTCCAGCAATGTGACACAAGTAGAGAGCTCGTTTTCTCAGGTATCTCTCGTTCATGTGGTCCTTGGCTTGGAGACAGTCCTGTCAAGAAGATTGCACACATGAGGAAGGGATTAGATTCCCCGAGTTCTGTTTCATGTTACATCTTTCTTGCATCTACCACTGAACTTACCATTGGAATTTCTACAGCTACATCGACATGTGGATCTGGTTTCATACAGGTTCCAGTCTGCTCTTGATGCAGTGGCACTTTGACTTTCATCTTTTTGCACCAGCGCTGGTCTGTCAGCTGAAGAGAAGGTGTTAGAATAGAAATTACCGTACTTATCCATTGAAAAATACAGTAAAATTCAAAAACACACTCAAGTTCTGTCAGTTTTTGTTTCAGATTATGTTTATTTGATGAACCAAATGATACATTCACAAGGGCCATCGCAGAGCATTACTGGCCCTAAGTAACAAGGGCCATCGCAGAGCACTACTGGCCTTCTGTCAGTCATGGTGGCCAATCATATGAAAGATAACACTTACATCATACTGTTTGCCTTTAGGAAGACCAGTCAGCAAGTCTTTCAGCTGATGGAGAAACTCTGTCACTGCCTTGGTTTCTGTAATGGCCACCTCATTCAGCAATTCAGAAATCTGAAAAAGACATTGATATTTATCGATAGCTGCCTTACCAGCCTTCTTCAAACACTCATCTTATGGATGTCCACGTAGTTTGTCCCATACCTCATCAACCAGCATGGTGATTCCTTACCTGCATCCTGATCTTCCTTCAGTTGATTCAGCTCTTCATTTGTCGGGGGTTTATACAACTCCCCTTTCGAAAGTTTGGCCATTTTATGGGGTGGTTCATCTCCACGGGCTACTGGCTGTTGATTGTTTCTTCCATCCTCCTCCTCACTTGGTACATCTGATTCACTCCCAGGACTGGATTCTTCATCACTGGATGCTGACTGGACATCCTGGTCTCCATCGTCACTCTGTAAATCATCATCGATTATCATTTTGACCCTTGATTTATATGATTGATTTATATGAACCATGTCCATGGGCCTTATCTACTTCGCGAACTAGGCCCTAACTAAACTGGGCTAATAAGATCAGGACCAGCGGCAGCGGCGCATAGGATACCGGTAGGTCTAGTAAAGGCCTACCTCCCAATGCCCATGTGCCAGAAGTCATGGCAGCAGCCTGTGCTGCTGTAGTACTGTCCACAGGCCAGCAGTTGGCTTGCCCACACCATACCATACCATGCCACATGCCTTGCCCATGCCCAAGGGCCTAGGCCTACCAACAATCACACCATGCATTGCATAGGCATGTATAGGTGTGATATGAATCTGCATGATCGATGATGCATGCAGTGAGCATGGTGAGTGTACATGGTGTACACGGAGTGAACATGGTGAATGAACTAAGATTTTAACATAGTTAAACGAGTCGGTCGTATCACCTTTTGTAGTACAGACTGGCGCAGACGCTTCATTTGTTTGTTTAAAAGGGTAATTTGGACCAGATTGTGCGATCAGTGGGAGGAACAGTCGCAATTTATCAGTGTTTATGGCAAAAATGTTGCTCGCGTAATGAAAACAAGACCACGTGGGTGAAGTGTTGTTGTTGTTGTTACTCTTGGAAATATCACGACCATTACCGATCTGTCCATCCTACACTATAACACGTCTGTGTCTTCGCAGCACCGATCGTCCCTCAGTTACTTGGTTGGATCGGCCCTTCCAAAGGAAGGGGTGGAGTGGGCGTTAACCCTGGAGAGAACTCTGCTGTTCAAAGGGCCAGTCTTTCAGAATTTTGTTGACAAGTAATACTAAAACTGTAGGCCTAATTTCCTGCATTTTATGCAACTTGTTGTCTTTAATTTCATGGACCTGGAGCCATGTTCCCGAAGCCATCGTTAGGTTAACGATGTCGTAAAAACTGGGAAAATGCATAGCGTAACGACATCGTTAACCTAACGACGGCTTCGGGAACATGGGTCCTGGTCCCTTGTCTACATAACTTACCGTATGAAGAACGATTGGATAGACTATCCCTGCCAATTTTAGCACAAAGGAGAAGGAGAGGGGATATGATTACTACCTACAAGACAAGATGACATTGTAAATGTCTGATGGTTCCCGCTTGTTAAGAGGACCTTACAGGCATGACAGGCAGCCTGCTGGCAGCCATTTTGATGTGCTCAAATCAAATCATCAGGTTTGACCTTGACCTTGACCTCTGATCGTCAAGGCCATTGCATAATCAAAATGGGCATCCTCAGTAACCTAATAGTGGGTGATATCATGCTTCCACCTCTGCCATAGGCAGAGATATATCAAATTATCAAAGTATGACCTTGACCTTGACCTCTGATCATCAAGGTCATTGCATAATCGAAATGGGCATCCTCAATAACCTAGGTATGGGTGATATCATGCCTCTACCTTTACCAAAGGCCGAGAAATTTCGAATTATCAAGTTTGACCTTGACCTTGACCTCTGATCATCATTGTCATTACATAATCGAAATGGGCATCCTCAATAACCTAAGTATGGGGGATATCATGTCTCTATCTCGACCACAGGCAGAGAAATTACAATTTTTCATGTTTGACCTTGACCTTGACCTCTGACAATCAAGGTCATTGCATAATCGAAATGTGCATCCTCAATAACCTAAAGTGTGGGTGATATCATGTCTCTATCACTACCACAGGCAGAGATATTTCAAATTTTCAAGTTCGACCTTGACCTCTGACCTTGACCTTGACCTCTGATCATCAAGGTCATTGCATAATCGAAATGGGCATCCTCAATAACCTAAGTATGGGTGATATCATGCCTCTACCTTTACCACAGGCAGAGATATTTCAAATTATCAAGTTTGATATATCAAAATCTCATGATATTTCGAACACCCGGACACTTGAGGCTGAGAATTTCAACATAGTCCAGTCCTTGGATAAGTAGGCATGAACTAAGACTTGTTTCATGTTGCTCAGTTGACAGTATGGCAAGTTATCTGAAAATATCAAATTCGTGATATCGATATCACCATGATCCCAACATCTCACATCAAAAGTAATCAGCCCATTCAATTCCTAAGGTATGAAAACCTAAGGGTAGAACTTATTTCCATTGCTGTAGGTGTTGAAGGAGCCGAGTTATGCCATCAGATAAAAGCGTGACAGACAAAATATCAAGTCCGATATGTTGATTACATCATGATGGAGACATCTGAGATTGAAAATTATTGGCTCATTGGATTGCCCAGGTTGACAAACCTAGGGGTAGGATAGCTGTTCAAGGAGATGAGATATGAAGGTGTGACAGACCGGACACACAGATACACAGACACACACACAGACACACACCCACACACACACACAGACACCATGACCAAAAACAATATGGTTCCCGATCTGATTGATCGGGAACCATATTATGATGAGCGATAAACTGTTCTGCAATATGAATACCCCACTTGCGGATAGTTCCCGCACCAGAGCGGGGCATAGTAAGAAATTGTATCTTACAAGATCAAACCTGGAAGTGAGAAGAAACTTTTTTGCTAGCAGGGTAGTTCATGACTGGAACTCGTTGCCACAGAGAGTAGTTGATGCACCGTCTGTGAACTCCTTCAAAGGTAGACTAGATTCTCACTGGAGAAAATTCACCCTGGAGTAGGGATAATTCGGACATGCATGACATGTGTATATATGTTCTTTTGGACTAGACATTGTAAATACTATTACGTAGAGGTGGACATAGAAATCACATATTGTTTATATTGAGAAGCCAACAAACGCCACGGAATTTCATTGAGGAAACGATTTACAAGACTTTTATACGATAAATTGAGGTGCCTGTTTGTAGTTGACCGCCCGTCATACTTTTTCGGCATGCTGCAGCAAAGTAATTGGGAATACAAAATAACGGCAAAGTCCCAACCGGGACATGATGCTATTATGATGATGATGATGATGATGATGATGTTCCCGAAGCCGTCGTTAAAACGATGTCGTTACGCTATGCATTTTTCCAGTTTTAACGACATCGTTAACCTAACGATGGCTTCGGGAACATGGCTCCAGGTCATAGTGCGCCTTGTGCAGCCAGCCACTTTGGTCTCTGCCAAGAATGCAGGGGGGCATAGGGCCCATCCTATTTTGGCAGAGAGTCACCATGTGACTGTGGTAGTGATTTCTGCCTGGCGTCTAGTCCATTGTTTTTGGAGATTCCAAGTTCAGATACACGATTCACGCCTATGTTCATGGGTACAAATATGAAGAGTTGAAGGGCCTTTACGACAAAAATGACAAAAGTGCAGACAAATTATCAACAAACCATTTATTTAGAAAAGGAACAGGTGGCGCTGACATATATGTGGTTGGGAATTCAGGCCATGGGCCGCCGGTGTGATAATGCGGCCTCCGATTTCCTTCGTGTGTATTGTCTTGGTCTCTCTTGCGTCCAATAGTGTATCGTTGAGGGACATCCTTTATCGGGATGCATCGAGCCTTGATTCTATTACACCTGGGTCCATATCATGAACATACTTGAGTCAAGTGTGATCTAGGCTACTTATCTTCTGCGTTTTGAACAAAGGATAGACGTATCACACTATTACAGTTTTATGAATGGGCCCTGATCGCTCCTCCTCCGCCATTGAATCTAGGGCCCTACTGAATGAACGCGGGTTTTCATTCCCCTACCAGCAATGAGTGTACCATGTATAGGCCCTATTCTATCCGGTAAACGACCGGAAGTGACATTGCATTACATTAGAGTGAGTAACGATTCCCCCGTTCAAAAATACATACCATCTTAGTCCGGTGCAAAATGGGCGAAATAAGTCTCGTGGGATTTTTGATATGAAATTTGCCGAACTATCTAGATACATGTAGATAGAGAATGGCTTCCTGTACATGACAAGCTTTCCCCGGCACTTCCGGAAATTTTTTGACGGAAGTTACGTACGGCCAATTGAATTTTTGGAATTGACTTTATCATTGGACCCAAGAACTGAGCTTTGAGGAGAATAGGAACCCATGTACAGCTACATGTAACTTTTGAACGGTTGGATTTTCACCCCATAAATGTATTACCAACAGATAGAAACATGGTGCTTCGTAATCAAATCAGCATATTCTTAGTAGTTTTTAACTACAAAGCTCAGTTCTTGGGTCCAATGATATAAAAATCAGTTCGAAAAATTCAATTGGCCGTAACTTCCGTCAAAAGAATTTCCGGAAGGGCCGGGAAAGTTTATCATGTACAGGAAGCCATTCTCTATCAATCTAGATAGGTCGGCAAATTTCATACCAAAAATAATCACACGGGATCCCATTTGGTCCCGGACTATCTGGACTTCGGCGTCCTCGCAACCAACGAGGAACTGTTGGGTAAAGCAAGGTTCATTGGCACACGGATCCGGTCCGTTTCCAGTCCGTTTGCCCCTAGTTTTCCGGATACGACAACGCTGAAGTCCATTTGATAGATTTTTTGCGGACCTGAATCGGACCAATTCCGTGTGCCAATGAACCTTGCTTAAGGGGTTCAAACCCTGAACGTTGGGACAAATTTGACCCGTTCCCTAAAGGGTAACACCTATGAACTGTCAACTTTTGGCATGCCGTCCTGACTTTCCTCAATCCTTGTCGAGGACGTCTCCTCGATCACATACGGGCGGTAACTACTCGGTAAGTCGTCAACGTTCTCTGAGCAGACGACGACGTACTGCCCGGTAATGCTTTCACCAAGTGAGGCAGCCAAGCTTCCTGAGCCAGTATATCCCCCGGGTCTAATCAGAGAGTCCATGCTCCCATTGGACGGCACAAAATTACAGTGACTATCAAGATCGACAATCTGGCTAATACTTCGTTGGTTTCTAGTTGCCCGTGAAGCCGTGCTACTGACAGTTGTCGGCGTGTCCAGTTTGTGATTATTTGCAACCACCGACACTGATCGTCCGTTGTTGTTGAAACCCGCGTGGGTATCGGTATCGTCCGCCTGAAAATGCTTCCGAGATATTTTGGATATTTGCCTATCTTCTTCTGTCGCTGGAAAAATGCGCACCGTTCCGCGCCGGCCTCTCCACCTCTCTGCTAAAGCTTCTCGGAAGTTCCGCCGCATGAAGGCGTACAATAGCGGATGTAGCACTGTGGAGAAATAGGCCAGCGCCAGAAACCACAGTTGCAATTGCTCCAGCAGTAAAGTACTTTCTACTACAACCATAACCACACTTAGTACGGCATGTGGCCCCCAGCATATCATGAAAGTACTGACAATCATCATTGTCATTTTTGTCATTCGTCGCTCATGAAGTTTTGACACTTGCATGGAAGAAGATTCTGACTTAACTCCCTGAATATTTAGAAATGGCGCCTTGACAAGCGCAGAGCGAAAGTTCAGTCTTGATTTTGCCTCGTGGAATATTTTAAAGTAACAATATATCATCACCGTATTTGAGATAATGTACAAAATGACGTAATACAACTCGTAATAGTAATTGTTTTTGCGGGAGATGTAGAACCACTGAAAGCACGGCAGTTCTGTTTGGTTACCTAGCAACACGTCATCGGTGGACCCGGATGCCTGGTATCCGAAGAATGGCGTACAGAATCCGACCAGTGATACTGTCCAAATGATTATCAGCACATATTTCACATTCTTCAACGTCAATTTCCTGTTCATTGGTTTTATAATTGTGTCATACCTATCTAGACTTATCATCATGAGATTCACAGCGCTGGCAGAACTCGCGAACGAAATCGTCGCCTCGTGGAAGTAGCAAAACAGACGACTTTGCATACGTGACGTCACCATGATCGTGAAAGTCACAGGAATTGTGGTCAGTCCGACAAGAAGGTCCAATATGCTAAGACTTGTGATGATGATTGTCCCGACTGACGTCATCGAACGTCTACTCAAATGATAGACGACCAAAACCATCAGGTTAAAGGTCAAACCAAAAATGTTTTCTATCATCAAAAACGCCCCAAGCGACGCCGAGAAATAGCCCGGAAATTCGTTATACGTCATCGCCTCCTGACCATTGGATACCATCTAAATCTCTCTTTGACCCAAACAGTCATTTCCCAATATGAGCGTTCGTTATGACGACCGAACCTCCATATGAATAACTAAGTTGGCGATGTGGAATAATCGCTAGTTCTTCTTTCCAACAAATATATTCCTGATCCACCGGGAATCGTAAACAAATTCTGACGTCCCAAACCCCCGAAAACTCAAACTGGTTTCGGTATTCGTACCGAACATACCAAAGCAATATTCTTCCAGGGATTCAATCGATGAAGTGTCTCACATATTCCTCTTGAAATTCAAACGAATATTCCAAAATCAAACGGCGATAGTCTCCTGCCAATCCAAGATCGACAAATGTGGGTGTTCACGACCGATGTAAATACGACGACGTCTGACGACACGATACAGCCAAGAGTTCAAGTGCATCTCCGCCAATCAGATCCTGTGTGATCCACAAGCAAGCACATGGACACCGATCCGTAGTGGTCATTCACCGATCACGTTAGCTGCTAATTGATATGTCACTTCTCCTGGGATTGATCAACGTATCCTCGCTATTCCATCTAATTCCATCTGACTGTATAAGAGATTTCTCTTAGTATCGCTGAAGTTGTAATCATCTTCCACTCATGTGGCCATTGTTTGGAGGACGTTAATCACAGTATCAGAGCATAAACAAAAGGTTACAAGTCGCATCTCGTTCTGAGATGTAATTTCTCTGGAGACGTTTATTCTGAAGTTGTTACGGAGTTGTTAGCATGGGAGTTACGGACGTATCCATGGTAGCAAGCACCCTCTCCGGACAGGTCTCCGTGTAGCCTATGCGAACAGGTCACTGTCAAGCTTGCTGTTCAGATCGCAAAACATATCATATTCCTGAGCACGAAATGCTCCACTGGAAATTATCCATGCCAACAAGCGTGCATCCATTAAGCCTGCAAGCATAGATGTCCATTTTCCCCGACTTCCGTTCCGATAATGGCGTCACTTCCGGTCGACGCCTCTTAAAAGTTGTTTTGCATTCTGTAGCACACATTACTCTGCAGCACAAAGAGACGGCACAAAGTTCGTCTGCCCTTTTCTAACGTCAGATGAAACTTTGGAATGATCACGTTGATGAGGTGACAACATGCCGGTAATCTGATGCATATCAGTGATGTGCAGCCATCACAAATGACATAGAAAATCCACTTAAAAGGATTAATCGATCATGGTCTGCCTTGGCAACGTAACGAATTAACAACAAAGTGGACCAGTTGAGTCCGTGCTTCGGCAGGCAAAGTTCAACGTGATGTTTACGGTCTAGTCCAACAGCAATTTATTACAATTTATTAGTGTCCATACTCCACCGACCTTCGTTATTTGCTCTCTATCTGCCTTGGTGTTTACACGCTAGAGTATTAATTGTTGGTCGATTCGTTTGCACCAATCAATTAATCACTACGATTCAGTCCGGGATGGTTCCGGGCTGGCGAGGTTTGGGCATCGAGAGAGTGAACCGAAATTTTTTTCATCCAGTGGTGTTTTAAGTTGGGAGTCGTCTGCTATCGGTTCGTGACAGAATTATCGTGTTGCTGTCCGAAAAGAATAACCCGTATGCCCCCCAAGCTTCAGTCTGTGTAGGCCTGTTCCTGAGCTCAGTGTGTAGCTCGTTATGTCATCTACCGAAGTGAATCGTTGACACCTGAATACATCAGCAGCGTTCCCAAGGCCTGCCTTTTACCTCCGGCCATATCGAAGACCATTCGTGGGAAAAGCAGCCGAGAAAGTGAACAGTTGTTTCATTGAATCGTAGTCGGAGTCAATCGACCTACTTCTGTGCAAGTATAGCTGGCATTGGGGTTCCCAAATCTCGGAAGAGTTGCGTCAAATCACGACAGCCGACATGCTAGACACCCCAAAATAACTTCCGGAGCAAGTGAAGCCATACTTCTACCTCCTCATACCCTCCTGTTGTCACGTACGTCACTACGAAGTTCGACCAATCAGTGCACACTTTAACTGGCCAATCAGCGCTCTTGCTCAGGCGGTATCGACCTCTCTCTCGAAGTAGAGGGAAGAGGTGGCCTCGTCAGTTGAAAATCCCGCCTGTTGTTTGTTGTTACGGTCTGCTTCGATTGAAATTCTCGGGTAATTTGAAGCACTGCAAGTATAAAACAAGAACGAAGCGATGAAGTGATGATCGTCAATTCACCAATCATTTTATTCATGGGTATGGCGTAAACACGCTATCAAGTTCATACCCAGAGCAATATCTATCTAAGATATCAACCAAATGGCGTCTGTCAATGTTAACATTGATTGATTGTCTTTTGATGGCAAATTGAATGTCTTTCTCCAATTCACTCTTCATTCAATGCACAGAGTCACTCAGTTTTTTCTGACCAGGGGCCATATTTATGAAGCCTTCGCAACTTTCCGTTCACGCAAATCTATTGTTTGGCTGCACATGCCCTATTGTTCACCGATTGCCTTACAATAGATTTGCGTGAACGCAGAGTTGCGAAGGCTTCATAAATATGGCCCCAGGGACCTTATTCACGAAGCTCCCATAACGTACGGGAGTGCGCAAACTGTTTGTCCATTTGCGGACAATATTGTTCACTATATATCATGACAAAGGATTTGCGTACCGGTACCCTTAAAAGTTACAGGGGCTTTATGAATAAGGTGCCAGGACTGTAATACACCGGCTTGACGTTGTTTTTTAAGGGGCGGCGGATCGGAATGGCAGCCGGCTCTTCACGAACAACAGCATTCGCCTCACCCCGGACGTAATTCTGTATATGACTACATGCACGTGTATAGCAACGAACATTACATTGATGAAATCGGTGTACACAAGGAAATTACGGCATGCTGGGAGAAAAATCAATGTTATACTTATGATCTCAATATAACAATATTTTTGTTGTTGACTTTTGTCCTTTCATTATTGTTACATTCCAATAACGCCCTTTAAAGTCCACCTATTCCGTGAGTAATTTGACGTTTCGAATTTGAATTTGACGACTCTCACTGTGTTTGTACTTTTGATTGCAATCAGTGCCATGTTTGATCTGGGGATCTGGCATCAACTTGATGTACGATGACCTTCTTGTACGTTTACGTTGGAGAGCGTTTCATGAGCAAAAACTGGCACGCACTGACTATAAGCTGATAGATACCAGCTGTCCATTTAAGTAGGGCCTACTAGTAGCCTACATGTAATCTTACTTCAAATATGAAGAAAATTGCATCAAGAACAAAGCACACAAAGTCATGCAGAGATAATCAGGACACGTCCGACTGGACGTATTTTGTATCTTGTTGAAATCCTGTTGACCTCCGCCACCTCCGATCAGTGATATTAAACTAGGACATACATGACCTACCCAAATGGATGTTTCCTTTTCTGACGTTGATTCGCAGAAATAGAAATACTCCGTCACACATTTCTCCTTAAGGATCATTAATGACATACGGTTAATTGAAGGTGATGATACCGGTCACTAATGATGACATGCAGCGCTTATCGTGTTCCTGAGAAAGTGCTAATGAGAATGACATGTACGTCGACGAAAATGGTCACTTCTTCACATAGACCTATTCACGCCAACACTTTTTCCACATTCGTCGTTTCTCATTTGATGGCGAAAAAATAGTAACACAGCATTAAGAAAATTGGTATTCCTTCTCTTGAAATCGCAACTAACTTCTCCGTCGAACGCCAGACTGCGCACGTTCGTCACCATTATTTTGTGAAGTGCTTCAACTGAAGCAACAGCGTCAGTCAACAGCTTACGTAAGGAGTTGCAAGTTTGTCATTACTTTTGTTGGGTGGTGTCAAGTTTATCATTACTTTTGTTGGGCGGTGTCAATATGTTCTAAGGTAACTATGGTAACATTACTGATACCATTAAATCATAGCAGGGTGCAAGTTGAATGTCTGCTTGATTTATTAATACGACACGCGCGTTTCTGTTCACCAACAACCGCCGTGTAAAATCTCTGTTTGGATAAATATCTTGACAATTAGATCGGTGCCATTTTGTTTATGCCGCGGGTAAAATTAATGTCATTGAACTTGATCTTGCAGTTATTGATTGCAATGTACAACGATGATGTGCCTCATCATAATCACACGTATAGCGAGATAACGAGTATGGAGAGTTACAGCCGAAAAACGAACGATAGCGTCACGGATAAAAATGCTCTCTGCATGAGGGCGTTGACCTCTTTTCAACGCCTTTTCCCGGCTTTTCTCCAAATCGCCGATGTCAAATAACACATCGACAGTGATCTGGCAGTGCAGCAGTAAAAAATGAACACGGGATCGTCAATATCATCAGAAATATCACAGATATTCTGAGCGTTTCTGATATTAGACGTACTTATTATTATGTACAAATGCTTTAAATAACTGCGGCATGACCATGCTATGGAATCCTTTTCGAGACGGCAATATAACTAATTACCTAACTGCTTATTACAAATGTTACAAAGTTCAGTTTCTCTAGCCACAGCGTACCAACGGAGAAGTACAAGTGAAACGAGGTATTTTTTTCCTGACCAAGAATTTCATAGCAGTTGCGCACGTTTCCCTCTGAACACGGGCCTTGTCCCTGGCCGGAAACGGCACAGGGTAAAAAGCAACAGGAGAAATCCTGAAGAAATCAGGTCCTCTAAGCTTCGCTCCCAAGCCTGCACTTGTGCATGCGAGCTTGGGAGCGATGTTGAGAGTATGGTTTCTTCTCGATGGTGACTGGTGTATTAGACGTGAGTTTCGTACGCTACCCCTCCATCCTTTGCCATCAGCCTCTCATTAGAATTGTGAAGTCGATGAAGAAAAAGTAGAAAACATACCAACCTGAAGTCAATTGCCCATCCTCAATGTATCCATAGTGTGTTAAAACATCAGCCGCTGGGTTGTTATTGATTTGTCATCTATAAAATGAACACTGGTTGATAACATAAATGGTTGAAGAGCCTATGCCACCGCCATGCACCTGCTAAGATACGTTCCTGTCCGCTCTGGTCTCTGTCACATGACTTGACTGAGCGATGGACGCAGGAGGGAAAATCGATTAGGCATTGATTAGAGAGGAAAATATCTCGCTTGAACTTGTTGTTCGTATTGGATGTATCAGATCAGTGTCTCCTGTATGTGCAAAATACACAGCTTATTGTGTGTGTATTGCGTTGATTCTTCAACAAGCATTTCGCAAATGTTGTCTGCGATTTCCGCAAAGGTGAGTTAATCTTTTGGACCTTCAAGGAACATGGCTTTAACGAATGCTGTGCTCCCGACCTTACAACGACCAGTGTGACAGGAATCTGTTCCCCAGGAATTCAAGCCCGATTTTATTGTTTAACGAGGGAATAGGACGTATGGCTACAGAAACCACGGTAACTGGGACATCCATTCCTAGGACTGCCATTCCTTTTACACCTGTTGTCAATCCTGTACTGTCCAGTCCAAATAAACATTGATATAACGGGTGTAGCCTACCCTTCCGTACATTTCATGTGACACTACATCTGCCAAAGTCATGGTCGTAGGCCTACATCAGATTGATTAAATTGAAAAAACCCTCAAGACTTGCATATTACCAGGCATTAGCGGCGTTTTGTCATTGATTCCCGCAAAGGATATTGAATTCCCCGTAATATCTCAAAGAAATTTACTTGATAGTGTATCATTGGCCCGTAGGCGTCTTCACACACGGTCTCCCCTCTTTGACTTGACCTATATTTGTGATTTATAATTGTCAGAAAGTCGATCATCCGTCTCATTGTGAACTTTGATGACGATCGACTCTAGAGCGGATTTTCACTTGCAAGTAAGTCTAGATATTCAACGTAGGCCTGCATAACATGCAAAAATCATTTGGTGGTGATAAACTTATGGATGCTGCTTTGACTGTGTATGGTATCAATGTCCTAGGCCCTCATTAGAGTTGTTACCTATTCAGGGCCCATGTTCCCGAAGCCTTCGTTAGGTTAACGATGTCGTTAAAACTGGTAAAATGCATAACGTAACGACATCGTTAACCTCACGACGGCTTCGGGAACATGGGTCCAGGACTGTACCTGCGTCTTCAAACTGTCCGGCAAAATATGACGTAACATTATTCTTGAAATGGGACGCTCTGCATGGCTAGGCCCATGGTGTCTGTGTCAGTTTTAATAAATCACCTGCTGGTAGCCTATCATCAGTTATTCAAGCTGTAGGCCCTGAGGTGATGTACATGTAATGGGTCTCATTCATAATTACATTGGTTAGTTGCCTTCATAAAACCTATAGGCGCTATGGTTTTCCAGGCCTGTTCAGTGGGACTAAATTAAGGGAAGAACATAACCCAACATGGAACACGCACACAGCTCTCTCAGCGCTTGCATAATGAACTGAACCAGGGTCTGCCACAATCGAAAGACAGTCTTGGGCTGACACTCAGACAGTCATTCCAGACAGTCATTCATGACAGTACAGGGTCNAATGACCACCAAGTATGCATGTGTCAGCATCAAGGAAGAGTTCGGCCTGGTGTTGGACAGATTCATCGATCAGGAGCGACTCTCTGAGCTAGGATTACCGGAAAAAGAAATTATCAACCCCAGACTTTCGTCACGTGTTGTATCAGACGCGGTCGCCGATGGACCGCGGGACGAATCTGGTAGGTGTCATGAGGTAGGCCTAGCCCTGCCATCAAACAGACCTGTCTTTATTTTTTTGCACTTCTCAGCAAAGTATACAAAAATTGATCGGCTAGACTAAAGGCGGTGACAGACTGGCGCGTACATGTATTAAGCAACGCGTCGGGACAGCGTTCAACCAATCAGGGAGGTGGTAACACGGATCGAAACACCTACCAAAGAATCTGATTGGCGGAATGCCTGCTGCGTACGCCGCTCCAGTCTGTCACTGCCTTCAGGCTTTCTGTAGGCCTACGTAGAAGTATACGGTATACGGACACGCCGGTTAGTCTCTATAATGGCTCACGGTTGCAAACCCTTTGTGAAGCTTTGTCAACCGGCGTGATCGTATACCGTATACTTCTAGGAAGTCTTAGTGGACACTGATTCATCCATCACACCGAATCAGCGGAGCTGAGAAATGCGTGGGCCTATAGGACTATCAGCTGAGAGCTCAGAGCTGCGTAGGCCTATAGGACTGTTGTTCGGACCTTTCACTGGTCGTGAAGGTTATCAGAGTGCCCAAACGCGGAAGTTTCCAAACTGATCACAGGACACTGATTTAAAATCAATAGCCAATATACAAGGAAGTCCATTTCCAAGTAAGGCCGATTTTACACCACACAAATCGTCGTGAAGTTTGTTTTGTCCGAAAATCAATGATATTGTCAAGATATCCATTGGCAAGTATTTCGTGAAGTCTCCTCAATATTTCACTGAAAAAATGATAGGTCAACGCGTACATTTGTTGTGAGAATCATGTACATGTACATGTAAAGATGTCGTGTCATTTTAGGCCTACACCATCTGGTTCGATGAGATGGGATACTTTTAAAAGAGCCAATAGAGTTCTCTTTTCTCTCATTCCAGATGGCCTTGACGAAAGTGGTGGAGGTGGCACGTTGAGTCCAGAACAAGAGAAGGCCATTATTGAGGTAGCAGCCAAGTTACGTCAAATCAGCGCCCAGTACGACATCGGTGAGATCCATTTACTTTATGACTGATAACCAAAAAATGAATGAACACTGACTGGATAATGCCCGGGAAATTGAACAGAATGTCAATCCAAAATGCATCGACTAGGACTAGATTGGAACTTTGAGTTGCTTGAGTCCTGAGGTTCTTTAGCCATCATGCCGTATTTGGGCCTCAAATCGAAGAAGAAGGGAAAAGTCTCCCTTAAATAAACCCACATCACGAACACAGCATCTCAACCATTTATTAATATATGCTTTGCAGAACCTGGAACCAATCGGGCTTCATTCTCTGCAAGAATGACCAATGAGAAATGCCCCATGCCCCAAGCGTTCCAGTCAGGTCATACGTAATATTATGGTGCTACATGTACCAAAGGCAAATGTGTAAAAAAACGTGTCGTGCCTTTTGTGATAATATTCATATTCAAAATATGCCTTTCTCGATTTTACAGACAAGCATCAAATTAAAGCATGTGATCCGAATGACGGAGATGGCAGTCCTGGTGTAAGTACAGTGAACAGCTACCGTACTTAGTTTACAGATTTCCACGTGGTCGGTTCCACACAACCGATCCTTCCTCCGACTGAGGTGGGAGGTCGGTGTTGTGGTTACCTTTCCATGACTGAATCAACAGAAAACATAGAGATGCATGCGCCATTGTTTGCACATCGTATACTTTATGTACTATGAACTAAAAGTACAAATTAAGCCGACACCAGAACCCGCCATATCTTGACTCAACCTCGGTATGAACTGCTGGGCCTTTGCGTTGCGCTGCGTTGGAACTAATAGTGAGGTTTCTCAAATCTGACGAAACACGAAGTACGAAATACGAAATTGGACTTCATTTCCATGACCTCTGGACAGGAGGTTGGTACCACAAATGTCCCTGCTGCCAGTGCGTCTTTTAGCATATCGTGTAAGACCGAAAGTGTTATGGTGCATCTGGAATTCTCAAATTTCCGCTTCTTAGACACGAAGTGGAAACGAAAAAATTTCAAAGTTTAATATACACCGTAACTCTATCGGTCTACGCTAAAAGACGCTCTTGCAGCAGGCGATGGTACCAACCATCTCTTGAAATACATTACGTCATGGAAATGAAGTCCAATTTCATATTTGGTACTTCGTGTTTCGTCAGATTTGCGAAACCTCACTAATATATCTTCAGCATGTGATAATTGAGACGTCTGGGCGGTCATCCAGTAGTGCTGCTGCCAGTTTCCTGTCGATGATCAACTTACTTTAATTTCCACCTCCAGGATATTCCTATTGCTGATCTACCGAACTTTGTCGATGCCAATGTATTCAACGACTTTGTGGACAAGCTTATCAACCACCAGGACGAACAGGTCCGACAGGTGGCACAAGTAGCAAAAGTCACAACTGGAGTCCTGAAATGGTTGAGAAATGCTAATCAACTGAGTCCCACTTTAATGCGGGATATTCGGCAAAATGCAACGAACTACTTGTACGAGCGTTTTGGGGGCTGGGTGGGAGAACAGGGAGGCATGGTAAGTACATGTATACCAACCAGGTCTAGGGTTGTTCGTAAAACAGCGCCGAGCTACTAGGGAGAGGGTTATTTATTACACGTTGAACAGGCTTTGAGAACAACACTTGATTAGGGTCCTTTTTCACATGCATTTCATGTATGAAACTTCTCTTATTCCAGGCTGCAGCTGTACATTCTTGAAAACATTCAGAAACGATGTCATTCTGGTCTGCCACCGGCATATGGATGCTGAATACCCGATTGTGCCTTACTACTTCTTGTAGCCTCCCATATCCAAGAAATCCACTGGAAACGTGACGCGGTCAGCGCAGTGCGTCAGCGAAGTTTTGTAATGTACACGTACATGTACTTTGACACCATTTTGCCCTGACAAGTGTTCCGATCGCTCCTACCCTCACAGGGTGGGCAGTCAAAGGGCGAAGTGTCCGCAGGCCTTGACATTTCAAGATGCTTTCTTGAAAGAGACCATGCGCATGCACATATCATGTGATTGTTGGGATCTATACGTCGATATCTTGGTAATACATTTATAGGGTCTAAAATGGACGAGAAAAAAGTTAGCAGTACATGCACACTTGAATTTGTAATACAAGTCCATAAACATTGTACATGTACATGTAATAGGAGTTAATGAAGGATCTCAAATAAATACCAAATATGGGCACTTCGGGGGGTCAGATTTGAAGGGACTTTTTATGTGATGTTTGGAGGGGTATAGGCCTACTAAACCATATAAAGCAAAAAGAAATTCTGTTGCAATTTGTTCTAGGTCAAATAATATTTTTCCTGGACTAACTGTCCAACACGTCCGTTCAAATAATTGATGTAACTGAGCCTTGTAACACGTTGCATTTTACTCAGCAGAAGTCATAGTCATAGGCCTATTTACATCAAAATATAGATAAGCTAATGGTCTTTATCTATTTGATCATATTCAATAAATTTAAGCTCGCTGGTCAAAGCTCGAAATTCTCAAAGGTGCATGACGCAGGCAAGGAGAATTCGGCGAAACTAATGTCATGCCAAGGCACTCTCCATCTTGCGTTTCGTGCGAAATGCATTTCATGTAGGCTAATGGAACGCTGGCCCAATTCCCGAAAAGGATATCATATTCCCGGAAATGCTTCGAACATGAGGCCTTGTCATGTTATTCTGATTGGCTAGCCTCCTGTCTCTGATATGAATATGACCAACAATAGATATGACCTATTTTGTGAATCATAAACTGGCAGGAAGTGGAACGAAAGTCTTATTGTGGATGAATATTTACGACGAGAGAGCAGACTGATAATTCACTTGTACGTANTTTGCATTGATTGTGCATTGTGTTCTACGTCATCGGCGGTAGACTGTCGGCCATGATGGTTTTACAAGTCAAAGTAACCATCCGGACCAGACTCTAAAATTGGAAATTTATTGGAAATTGCAAGAGTCTGGTGGCACGAGACTAGACGCGGAGTGTGATTTACCGCCAAGGGGTGAGCCCGTAGCGTCTGGCCAAGCGAGACTACACCGGCATGTATGCCTACTTCTAGACCAACTTTCGGTTTAGCGTTCATCGTATGTCCACATGGTGCATATCAACTAGAAAGGTACGATAAGGTTAAGTGTAGGCCTACACAGCGGCAATTCCAAATTTCACACGATTTGAGTTTTCCATTGGAACCATTAGCTAAGTGTTGTCAGTGTTGTTCGTCATTCCTGCTTATTTCAGATAACCTGGGGTAGCGAGCATAAAGGGGTCGTAACCCTACGTCTGGCCTAAGCCAGGCGCCCAGGCGTAGTGCTTGTTGTGGCCCTTGCACTACGCCTGCTTTAGGCCTGACGTAGGGTTACGACTTCTTTATGCTCGCTACCCCTGCAGTCCACACAGACACAACTGAAAGAATGACCGCTTGTGTTGGCATCAAGGAGGAGATCGGCCTGGTGTTGGACAGATTCATCGATCTGGAACAACTCCCTGAGCGAGGAATTAACCAGGGACTTCCATCACGTGTTGTATGTGACGTGGTCGCCGATGGGCCGAGGGTGCAATGTGGTAGGTGTCGTGGGGTAATAGTCCAGTAAAAATAAGCGAAAATTTGTGCGAACCGGGAACAAATTGCAACATATTCTCAATTGTTTTTAGTTGTTACATGTACATGTATGTACTAAGAGATGATGCTTTTTATCTAAATTAACACAAAAAAATGGGTCAAAATGCATAAAACGTCAATTTCAATTAGGTATCTGCTTAAAACTTCCAAAGAATAGGCTTATTCGATTCCGAGGTACCATGTTTCTATCTGTTACATGTAGTAATGCATTTATGGGGTGTAAATCCAACCGTTCAAAAGTTAGCTGTACATCGTCCCTGATCATTCCCCTGTACAAAGCTCAGCTGTTGCGTCCATCGGCTTCCAACGTTGACTTCCAACGTTGAAGTCAGTTCATAAAATTGAATATGCAAATTAAATGGGTTCCCAGAGTCCGATTTTGTCCGATTTGGATATGTTGTTGATGATGATGTCATATTGCATGTACAATAATAAAACCTTCTGTTGCAATTAGTTCCCGGTTAAATCCTAGATTTACTGGACTATAAATCCTGCCGTGAAACAGCCCCCGTCGCTCTTTTTGCAGTGCGGCAATCATGGCAGAAGTCGTTGTTTTCGTGGGCCCGCACAGCAGCGATATGCAGCCAACTATCGGGGTCAATAACTTTCCTTGATTTTTAGCTCACCTGGGGTGAGCTCTTGTCGTGGGTCTGCGTCCGTCGTCCGTCGTCGTCGTCCGTCGTGTTCCGTTAGCAGGGCACGTTTCGTAACCGCTGGAGCTATTGATCTGAAACTTGGTACATATATACTTCCAGGCTGCAGCTGTACATTCTTGAAAACATTCAGAAACGATGTCATTCTGGTCTGCCACCGGCATATGGATGCTGAACACCCGATTGTGCCTTATTTAACTACTTCTTGTAGCCTCCCATATCCAAGAAATCCACTGGAAACGTGACGCGGTCAGCGCAGTGCGTCAGCGAAGTTTTGTAATGTACACGTACATGTACTTTGACACCATTTTGCCCTGACAAGTGTTCCGATCGCTCCTACCCTCACAGGGTGGGTAGTCAAAGGGCGAAGTGACCGCAGGCCTTGACATTTCAAGATGCTTTGAAAGAGACGCTCATGCATGTTATTGGTGGGATCTGTACGTCGATATCTCGAGATTATGGCACAGACCCTTGGGGACGAGGATCATTCGTAGAAATCTTTTGTTCTATTCTGTCTTTCGAACGTCTGCTCTGTGTATGGCAACTATATGCTCAAATATTTGACCTTGGAACCAAATCAAAGCGAGGGTTCTGTCCCCCTGTTGATACCAAGTCTTTGGATGCTCCGATACTGCGGTTTGCATTGAATGATTGCACACAAACCTAGGGCCTCCATCTGCCACCACCAGAGGTGTTCATACTTCATAACGCACTTCATTTGGCCAAAATAATGCATATTATGTGGACAATACTAACAGTTTGATGTACATATGAGTACTCTAATTTAAGCATAAACCCTGGTGTAAGACACCATTGAAGTATAGTACCTCTTGTTGCTTAGTTTTTTAACCCTTGAAAGCTCCATTGTTGACCCCCATCGCCGTATAAGGTACCGTTTTTTTTGTATACGGAGCGTGATGGGTTTCGCAATTGTCGGTACTTCCGAACATCCCAGGCAGCACACGGCCGATAATCCTGAACTGTCCAACACGTCCGTTCAAATAATTGATGTAACTGAGCCTTGTAACACGTTGCATTTTACTCAGCAGAAGTCATAGTCATAGGCCTATTTACATCAACATATAGATAAGCTAATGGTCTTTATCTATTTGATCATATTCAATAAATTTAAGCTCGCTGGTCAAAGCTCGAAATTCTCAAAGGTGCATGACGCAGGCAAAGAGAATTCGGCGAAACTCATGTCATGGCAAGGCACTCTCCATCTTGCGTTTCGTGCGAAATGCATTTTATGTAGGCTAATGGAACGCTGGCCCAATTCCCGAAAAGGATATCATATTCCCGGAAATGCTTCGAACATGAGGCCTTGTCATGTCATTCTGATTGGCTAGCCTCCTGTCTCTGATATGAATATGACCAACAATAGATATGACCTATTTTGTGAATCATAAACTGGCAGGAAGTGGAACGAAAGTCTTATTGTGGATGAATATTTACGACGAGAGAGCAGACTGATAATTCACTTGTACGTAAGTCAACATACTGGACATGCATGCTGTCTAGACAGTGATCTGGTGATTGCCGTGTGCATGCTAGTGCTGTGCGTTTATCACTACGAACCTAGGCATATACGATAGGCCCTGTAATCTTTCACGGTGTTTTTTTTCTCTCGGAAATCATAACTAGGCCTTCCATGCTTGAAAGGCGAATCCACCCGTGTCCGCTGCAATGGATTAGCCTAAAGCATGCAGAAGTGGGGGGGGGGGGGGGGGGGGG
>NMRB01001049.1:37974-51662 GCA_002633025.1 Notospermus geniculatus | reverse complement strand
TACGCCTCAGCCAGGTATGGCCACCCACCACAATATCGGCCAGATATTAGTACACCAAAGGAAATCCACCGTGACGACCGCTGGGATGGTCTAGGGTTTCAGAATCCTCACATTGCAATTTCAACAGAGAGTGCATCCCAAGAGGGTAGGAGTAGGGATAATGTTTATCAAAATCCTGTGAGTCAACAGCCACAATTGTGGGCACCTCAAGACAATGGAGCATACGAAATTCAGGCAGGCAATCAGCGCTTTCAGTTACTTCCATTAGTGACCCACCCGTCTATGACCACGACTCCGACAACACCAATGTCAACAAAGTCCCAGTCAAGTGAGAAGTCAAAGACGAAGTCTCAGTCAAGTGAGAAGTCCAAAACAACAAAGAATAAGTCGAGAAGTAAGAAGAGTGTCGATGACAACACCACATCAGGGAGTGAAAGTGACAGTGATTCCTCTAGTGCATCGTCAAGCGATTCAGAGAGTTCCAGGAAGTCCCATAGTAACAGAAGGAGGAAGCGTTCTCCATTGCGTCGGAAGATGCCTACATTTTCTGGTTCGGGGAAAGAGGACTGGGATAATCTGATTTTCCAATTCAAACGACTTGCCAAACGTCATAAATGGGACAAGGAGGAGAAATATGACAGGCTGTATGATTGTCTGACAGAGAAGGCGCTAACTTATGCCATTAAAGTGAAAGCTACAAACTACAGGGAGTTGAAAAAACTCCTTGCTCAGAGGTTTAGGCGAGATGCACCACCAACAGTTGCAAGGAGAGAAATCCATGCATGTAGACAGACTGAGGATGAGACCATCGAAGACTACAGTCAAAGAGTTCTTACAACCACTATGGATGCGTATCCAGACGCCAAGGAAAAGATTGTCAGGGACATCGCAGTAGAGGTGTTTCTTAGAGGCCTTAGAGACAAGAGGGTAGCAGAGATAGTGATGGAAAAGTCCCCGTCAGACATTTTTGAAGCTCTACGCTGTGTCAGACAGACCCAAGCGAACCAAAAAACCCTGTACGGTTCTTCTCGAACAGCTGTAGTTGCAAGACGTGTCTCCTTCTCTCAAGACGGAGTGGATCCAGCAGTACGAGGGAAACGCTCAGATGATCCTTCAAAGTCAGAACAAGTCGCTGCCACATCATTGCAAGCATCAATTCCTGTTCTGGTTCCACAACTCGCGGCAGCGATTGGGGAGTATTTTATGAAGCATTCACCCCAATCCGCAGCACCAAGGCTACCTACATTTGATCAACCGTCCAACCAGCAAGACCAGCGTGGGCGCAATCGGTCTCAGTCTCCGACCAACCAGGGTCGCCAGAGTAGAAATTGGTCACCCAGCCCCCGCCGGAGTAGATCACCTTCCCCTGGTAGAAATAACACTTGCTATAACTGTGGAGTGGAGGGTCATTTCGCGAGAGAATGTCAAAGGCCGCCCAGGCCACTTGTCTGTTTTAACTGTGGATTGGAAGGACATTTTGCTAACGAATGCCGGAGACCTTCCAATCGGACAAGATCACCGGAACGAGCAGCCTCATTTCGGGAGTCGTTAAACATCCAAGGGCGGACCTAAGCGGTCAAGCTACCGCCCTTGCATTCTGGGAAGACCGCTTGAAATATGAGAAGATGCCTATCACAGAAAATGAAGGACATTTTGCTAACGAATGCCGGAGACCTTCCAATCGGACAAGATCACCAGAACGAGCAGCCTCATTTCGGGAGTCGTTAAACATCCAGGGGCGGACCTAAGCGGTCAAGCTACCGCCCTTGCGTTCTGGGAAGACCGCTTGAAATATGAGAAGATGCCTATCACAGAAAAAAGGAAAGAATACAGATGCGGAAACAACTATGTCACCTGTCAGGACATTTCTACGTGGCCTGAGTATGCTCTAAGACACAATATGGCACCAGTAAGTCAGGATAAGACATTATTTCCGGTGAATGATAGCATCAATGACAAGGTATCAATTTGGCAGGGCGATATCACCAAGTTGGAAATTGACGCCATAGTGAATGCAGCCAATCGATCCCTGCTTGGAGGGGGAGGCGTTGATGGTGCTATTCACGCGGCTGCTGGCCCGAATTTGCGTGAGGAGAATTCGACATTGGGAGGTTGTGAGTGCGGTGAAGCGAAACTCAGCGGTGGCTACAAGCTGCCAGCCCGATACGTGATTTCAACAGTAGGGCCTACCGACTGCCGAGAGGACAAACTACAAAGTTGTTATCAGCAGTGTCTGAAGATAATGACGAAGAACAAGTGCAGGACAATAGCATTTCCCTGTATATCCACAGGTCTCTTCGGATATCCAAGTGAGGATGCGGCACGTGTGGCTTTAGGGACCATAAGACGATTTCTAATGACGGAGAACAAGTGCAGGACAATAGCATTTCCCTGTATATCCACAGGTCTCTTCGGATATCCAAGTGAGGATGCGGCACGTGTGGCTTAAGGGACCATAAGACGATTTCTTGAACAGGAAGGGGAGTCCGTTGAGCGAGTCATTATTTGTACATTTTTGGCCAAAGATACCAGAGTCTACGAGACGCTCATGCCATTGTACTTCCCTTTGAAGCAAGAGAATACCAGCCAACCAATTGTGGTTCGCAAGGTCGGTGATCAGGGGAACAGTGACTCTGATGACTTGAACGACCATGGTGCCTCTAATCATCAATCTTCACAAAATGCTGCTCCATTGAAGGAAGAGGCTCAAGACAGAGTGAGAGAAGTAACAAACAGCAGTCACAGTCAACAGTCCTCCGATGACTGTCAACAGAATGAGAGTGGTAACGTGGATGAAGCGGGTAGGACATCCAGGATCGGTGCTCATATACTTCCAAATTTCCAAGGTGCTTCTATGACCATTCAATGCCAACTGTTAGGGAAAGAAGTATCGGCTATTGTAGACACTGCCGCTCAGATATCAGTCATGAGTTGGGATTTCTACAGCAGTCTAGAAGACCCGCCAGCCCTTGAGGATCAAATTGAAATTAAAGGAGCAGGAAAACGAGGTTTAATGAAAGCCAACATGCTTAGGGACCAGAAGATCATCATTAATGATCAAGAATTCTCCTTTGACCTATGTGTTGGTCCAACTTCCGACAATCTACTGTTGGGTATAGACTTCTTAGCAACTCATGAATCTATCATTGACATGAAGGAAAACATAGTGAGAGTGGCGGACACAACTACCCCAGCAGCCATAAAGCGGAATCCAGCTGGAGGTGCCTTCGTGAAAAAAGTGGAAACCGTCAAAACAACTGTGATACAACCCAATACCGTTCAATTTTTCCAGGCTCGAATAGTTAGGCCAGTCCGAAGAAACACCTGTGTAGTGTTTCAGCCGAATAACGACGTACCTGACCTACAATTTCCAGCTGTACTGGCTAGGAACACTGATATCATCCCCCTCCATGTCATTAATCTCTCGGACCACTGTATAACTATCCCAGCTCACACCCCTATAGGAACAGCTGTTGAGGCCATTGAGATCGTGGACGACGCTGAAGATGACGTTATCGCAAGGAAAGGTCTTTCGGTCAACAACATTGGAGTTAACTCCGAGCCAATGCCACAGTCCCTTGACGATATCAAACAGGCTATGCCACAACACCTGGAGGATTTATTCCAACGGTCCTGTGCAAACCTTCCAGATGATCAAGCCATTCAAGTTGGGAATCTTCTTCTTGAATTCCAGGATGTTTTCTCTAAACATGACCTGGATATAGGTTGTTTTGAAGGATTAGCGCATTCCATAGATACGGGGAATAGCCCGGCTGTCAAACAGAAGTTACGACGAACTCCTTTAGGATTTGAAGCGGAGGAAGAGAAACATCTTCACAAATTGCTGGACCGAGGAATCATTACTCCGTCCAATTCCGCATGGGCATCACCACCGGTACTAGTTAGGAAAAAGGATGGCACGGTGCGTTACTGCATTGACTATCGAAAGCTTAACTCATGTACTGTTAAGGATTCGTTCCCTATCCCCTCGATAGACGCGTGTTTGGACACCTTGGCAGGAAGCAAGTACTTCACCACTTTAGATCTGGCATCAGGTTACTACAATCTGAAAGTTAAAGATTCCGATCGCCATAAGACAGCATTTGCTACCAAATTTGGGACCTTCGAGTACATAAGGATGCCATTCGGGCTATGTAATGCCCCAGCAACATTTCAACGTGCCATAGAACTTGTTCTGCGCGGTCTAACTTGGAAGACTGTACTGGCATATATAGACGACGTTATCGTCCTAGGANTTTAAAGGAGTTAGACGCCGAAGTTGTAAACAAGCTGGTTTGTTTACAAATATGGTCGGCAAACTAGTTTTATTCCTTCGTGCAGGTGGCAGCACCCGTGATCGTTAGACTGGTTCCCGGTCCGATGCAACTCACTCACGATATTCACGTCAGTACATATCACCGACAATAGGTGGCAGCACCGCAGGCGTCCGTGGATAGAGAACCAGTGAGTGAGTGTTTACAACTTCGGCGTCTAACTCCTTTAGCAGTTGTGGAGAGCGAGTAAACCGAAGGGGGCGCGGTACACAACTGCGTAGGGAGTTTACGCTCTGATTGGCTGACCCTCACAAAGGGTCGAACTGCCCTCCAACGGCAAAAAGTAGTATCTCTTCTTGTGATGGTAGATTGGTTCTCGTCTTTGCCACTGCACTTCCGTGGCACGGGCATTCCACAAATTACGAATTGTTTTATTACTCTCTAACTACAATTTAGCCTACATACATGTAGAGGATATGAAGAATTACAAAGGTACAAATATCAGAATTCAAAAACTGACAGTAGCGCCGCGGGAGTGGAGCGGCAAAGATGGGAACCAGTCTATCGTGATGGGCGTCCTGCGTGCATGAGTTCATGATTACTGCGAGTGTATCAATGAGGACAACACTGTTCATTGGTGACTTAATCAGTCTCCAATAATAACTGTAGAGGTGATTTATTTCCACAGCTAACCACATTATCCTCATACACCTCCAGTTCACCTCAGTGGGAAGCAAACACGTCGTGTTTTCATATAGCTTCAGCTCCGTATACACCTGTACTATATTTTAAGAGGTAATTAAGTTAATTCCACCGATATTGGCTGCTTAGGGAGTTTCGCCACGACAGCTTTTCAGTTTTAACTTGATTAAAAGGTATCCGCGGAGACATTTGAAATCTTTCCAGACCATTACTTACATACATGCGGTTTTTTATTTATTTCTTCGCTAAGCTATCTGCTTTGGTCCATCCCTCGCTGGATACAGAAGAAAATGCTATTGCCATCAGACCAGTTTATCACCTGCAGAGTAGTCACCCAATGATATAGAGTGTCTGCTTTAACTCATCCTCGCACCCAGGGTCTTCACTACCGGCTCCCCTTCTCGCGCTGAGGGAGGGTACGACCGTAAATGGCCTGAGATTCTCAGGATGGCTTTAACTAGACACTTTTCTCGGGCAAACACTCCCACAGGACTTATTGCAGAGACGGAAAGGAACGAGAAATCCGGAGCGATGTATATTGTATCGTCCAACTCACCTCATGAAGGAAAAATGAATGCTCCCCGCGACAAATGAATGCTCCCGGAGATTCCGTTACTTTTCGTTCCAACAATTGCACTCAAGCTGTTTCGTTAGTATTCTTTCGCCACATCCCAAGGTCAGGGGCATGGTGTGGAATGATGAGATGATTCCCAATCAGTACGCTCACACCACCTGCTATTTCCACCCCAGTACGGCAAGGTCACTGTCAGCAGGGACACCAGATGATTTCAATTTCTGCATGGTGTTATGAACACAGCGACCCACCGCTCTCGTGGGAGTTGGGCTTGCCAGTTTCCCGTCCGTGTTGCGTTTGGAAGGATTCTTTCTTAAAGGAGCTCGACGTCCAAGTTGTAAACACTCACTCACTGGTTCTCTATCCACGCGACGCCTGCGGTGCTGCCACCTATTGTCGGTGATTTGTACTGACGTGAATATCGTGAGTGAGTTGCATTGGACCGGGCACCAGTCTAACGATCACGGGGCGCTACTGGTGCTGCCACCTTCACGAAGGAATAAAACTAGTTTGCTGGCCACTGTGTTTGTAAACAAACCAGTAAACCAGTTTGTTTACAACTTAGACGTCGAGCTCTTTTAATGCTGTGGTTCTTCGCTAGTTTGAAAACACTGAGCCATTCCACTGGTGCTCTGCAACGCACAAGACGGACACCACTGCACCCGCTCTCCAGAAAATATCGCGGGCTAAATTTAGAATTGATGGAAATCGTGTCTAATTCAGTTTGGCATGATATTGGTGGTGTTAATCAGTGACTATGTCCTATTGATAGTCCCGTCCACCTGATGCAGCGCTGTTGATGTGTGGTGATCGTCTTTTGAATCCCATCGGGCCCTATTAATGGATGGATAATCATTGAGTCAGAAGAGTTGGTCTTCATTTCGTTCAAATGGCAGACACCCTCTTACTAGACTGGTTCCCGTCTTTGCCGCTCAACTTCCGCGGTTCCGCAAGGAGTGGGTAGATAGTAGCGGGGCGAGGGGCCGCGGGATTGTAGTTGCAAAGATGGGAACCAGTCTACCCTCTTACGGTGTAGGTCGAACCGTCCTGTGAAGGAGCCATGCACCTAGTCTCGTGCCACCAGACTCTTGCAATTTCCAATTTTAGAGTCTGGTCCGTATGGTTACTTTGACTTATAAAACCATCATGGCGGACAATCTACCGACGATGACGTAGAACACAACTACACTGCACTGCATGCATGCATGCATGCATGCACAATCAATGCAAAAGCATGCAGCATGCGAGTAAAACTGCAGCCTACGTCACCAACTTTTGAGACCCATGATGTATTGGTAGCGACTAGCCAATCAGCGAAGCTCCCCTTATTTTGAATCATCGGAATAAGGCCATTGACCCAATTACAATGAGAACTGCGTTCTGTGCCAGACCCTCGGTCTGACGACCTCGGAGTATGAACGAGGGGCTGGTTGCGCGAGACTACCTTGCACCCAACATCGTATGAAGTGTGCACGGTGTCCGTCTGGCAGAACATAAATCTCCCTGTCATTATGGACGCCATCTTGCAGACTGGCAGACAGAACGATTCAAATGATAGCATTATAGTTATTTGATAGCAATGAATCTACCTAATTGCATCAAGTATGTTTTTCCAAAGTGCCACCGAGACGACGCATTATTCAAAACGAATCAGTTGTGATAAATTTTGTGGGTGATCTCTAAATAATGGCCTGGTATTTTGATTTAGTTATTAATATGTCGTTTGCTTTGCAGTATCTCTGCATGCCATACCAGCAATCAAGCTAATAACAGTTGCAGACTTCAGACGAAGTTCACTCCACTGTTCGTGGACACAAAAAGTTAGTTTTTCTGGTATGTCTTCCTTGTTGAAATAAAAAGTGGGTTCGGAGAAAATGACCCGAAGAGATGATGTATGTGTTGATGCAAGTTAGCAATGCTGCGCAGGGGGAGATGATGCCAGTTCCTGTAATTCACTGCCATTTTTTTTACATCTACATGTACCATTCAGAAATCAATATTTCAAATGGTGGCTCGATCCCTTAGCTTACATTGTCCAACGTAATCTATACAGAGTAATATCGTATTTGTAGCTCCGATTTCAATTCAGATCATCTATCAGTTGTTGGCAAACGTGGATAAGAAAATTGGTGTTTAGGGGAAATCCTCGAAGTCGTCTTTAGCCTGCTTTTGCATTTCTGTCTCTTCATATTCTTGAAGCCAGAAATACATCAAGGGCCCGGTCAAACCAGGAGAATCAGCTTGTCACAAGCACATATTTGACTCCAGCTCACTAAACAAACTTGGCTCTTCGCCATGACAAATTTAATAATACGACAAATTGGCGCGAGGTCCTTTCTGAGAACGGATAATCTTGTCCGTGAAAAGCATTATTCTTTGAATCCCAAGATACTTTGAGTCTTCTGATCAATACAATAATCACTTACTAATATTACTTTCGGCATCTTCGCACAAAGTCTAACACGTTTTCAATCAAACAGCCAGCGTTGGTCCATCGATTGTCAGGTTTCAGAGATTTAGACAGTTGTTGGTCTGCTGTGATAAGGTCTTAAAGGATCAACGTCCTTAGCCTGGGCTTATTGTCCGAAGGTTCTTCTGGCACAACAACAGAGCTGCGTGCTCGTTGTAGTGTATTCCCGTGAAGAGGCTGTTGTGGACATGAAAGGCTAGAGGAAGCATTATTCTGCCCCNCCCCCCCCCAAGCTCTCCGATGCTAGAAGGAGTTAACAACTACAGTGGGAATGGCGTTACAAAGCACTAGGCCTGGTAGCAGTACCAGTTGCACCAGCAACAAAACTCCAGGAGCAGCAATAGCAGCAGCAACAGCAGCAGCACCACCACAAGAAGCAATAGCAGCAGTTGCACAACTAGGAGCAGCATTCAATTACCAGCAGCAGTTGTGGTTGTAGTGGTAGTATTAGCAGCTGCTACATGTACACCTTCCTTCATGAACATCATGCTCATTGCTTTCACGATGCAAGGATTTCCTTTCACAGATAAAGGTTTTGTGGAATCACGTGAAATACGCAAGAAACCTGTCGCATCTTCCTTTGTTTGTAACAAAACGTATATCAAACTATTCATCGTCATCATCATCATCACGATAGAAATGATGAGTTGTGTACACCCCGCAACTTGGTTGCTATCGTACACTTTCCTGATCTATCAATACCCATCACCATCATCACGACATCGTCATCGTCATCATCGTCTTCGCCGCCGTCGTCGTCACCATCATCGACGTTCTCTGAGAACGATTCTTCGTGGTTGCGTTGACCTTGAGAGAAGGTTTGCTTGAGAAAGACACTTGCCGTCTGAACGCCTTGTTTGCACTTGTTTTTCGTCGCCTCGAGTTGACTGTCCGCTGTAGCTAATTTTGATGACAACTGCCGTCAGGCATACACATCTCATGTCAAAGACCAATTACCTGTAACTAAGACAATTCAATCTTACACCCCGCAACTTGGTTGCTATCGTACACTTTCCTGATCTATATCAATACCCATCACCATCATCACGACATCGTCATCGTCATCATCGTCATCATCGTCTTCGCCGCCGTCGTCGTCATCATCGACGTTCTCTGAGAACGATTCTTCGTGGTTGCGTTGACCTTGAGAGAAGGTTTGCTTGAGAAAGACACTTGCGTCTGAACGCCTTGTTTGCACCTGTTTTTCGTCGCCTCGAGTTGACTGTCCGCTGTTGCTAATTTTGATGACAACTGCCGTCAGGCATACACATCTCATGTCAAAGACCAATTACCTGTAACTAAGACAATTCAATCACGACTGCTAATTTGGAAGGAAGCTCCGAGAAAAATCGATGTATGGTATTAGAAGACAAAGGGGAATTAGATGAAAAATGCGTTACTATTTTCAGCATGGCTAATTTTCGTGTATTTACCAAAAAGTAATGATGAATCCGTATAATTTCTGAGAACTGGTTTATCGATATTTAGTCTGCTATTAAGCTCGTTTATAGTAATTACAGGATCGGTAAAGATTACACGTTCTACCGAATCGTCGGAAGTAATAAGGATAAATAGCTTAGAGCAAGGAAAGTGCAAGGGAACGGTAACAACACATTTAAGGTTTTGGAAGATATTACCGTGACTAAAAGGCAGGTTTGAAATGACTGAAATCCCCATCAGATAGCTTTCATGAACTTTCTAATGGCCAGGGAAGAGAACTTGGAATGGATAAGTCGTTTAATAAGATTGGCAGAAAAGGTTACATGTAGGTTGATGAGAATATCTAAGCTTACGTGACTACTGACATATACAGTCACACCTTGATTTAATTATTTCGGAGGCAATTACGGAGGAGAATTGAAGTTTTGTTGAAGCCATAGGGATGCAAGCAAGGAAAGTCGCCAGAAGCACGTCGAATACTTGATTTTTCCGTCAAGGCCGAAGCCATAGATTATCGGCCCTTGCAAAGGACCAAGATACGAGACACCACAGCTTACTCCCCATGCAACGACTGAAGAGCCAAAGATGATTAATCCCGTATGGCCCGGGATTCGAACCCAGGACCTGCCGCTTGCTAAGCGGACGTGATAACCACTAGGCTCCTGCTGCAGTTGCATGCAATATGTCATCAACGATTAACCTATCAATAAATTTGCCAAGTTGTAATCAAATTCAACTTAAGTGGCAAAAAGTGATGTTATAATGAGACAGCCATTTCATGCCGAGCATCGTTGATGATACATGTATTACCATTTTGTTCCCCCGATACCAAGCACCTCATGCTCTCCAAATCATGCATAGAAATCAGCTTGATAACTCCAGAGATATCTGGTTTTGGCGTATCGTTGCTCACGTTAGTAAGCTACCCGTGTCATATAATTGTACATCATAATTGAATTTGGACTCCTTTGGGAGATTAGGAGATGTTTCAGGTTCTTCCTAATACCGGTGCCGTTCATGAATTATAGGCTAGCGCGGCCTTTGAGGGAAACAAATCACCCAAATGTAATATTTTGCAGGTCGGCTTTGTATTTAGGACAAGCGGTGGGCTGGTATGATCTGCCGGCGTAACCAGTGGTTGGTGGACATGATTAGAATCGGTGTTCTTTATATCTGAAAGGGAAATTGAAGTCAGCAGTGATTCCTCAGACAAATGCGTACTTCCACGCCGAGCAGTTTGTTGATATGAACGGAAAAGCCTTTTTTGAACCAGCGTGGCGAGAAAGAACAAAGCATTTTCTGTTCCTCAGACTGTTGGTATCTTTCAAATGGAAACAACACTGAGTGACATGGTCGGGCCATTATTGTCCCTCTGGCGGTATCTGTTCGTCTCTCTTGGGCGTTCCGTGAAGTTGACAGTCAACGGTTGCATTTGCAGATTCTATGCCTACGCTTTCTTTTCTGATTTGTGCTCATCGTCACGTAGACATTCAAACCTGGAGGATTCAAATCAATAATTGTCTTCCCGGCGTGTGGTTTCTATCAATTCTCTCAGGATGCTGCCGAAAACGTTTGTACCTTGTATATAGTGTAATATATAGATATGAATATCACATTTTGGATTTGCTCGTTTCTTTGGTTCTAGAATTGAAGTTTTGTTGAAGCCATAGGGATGCAAGCCAGGAAAATTGCCAGAAGCACGTCGAATATTTGATTTTTCCGTCAGGGCCGAAGCCATAGATTATCGGCCCTTGCAAAGGACCAAGATACGAGACACCACAGCTTACTCCCCATGCATCGGACTGAAAAGCCAAGATGATTAATCCCGTATGGCCCGGGATTCGAACCCGGGACCTACCGCTTGCTAAGCGGACGTGATAACCACTAGGCTCCTGCTGCAGTTGCATGCAATATGTCATCAACGATTAACCTATCAATAAATTTGCCAAGTTGTAATCAAATTCAACTTAAGTGGCAAAAAGTGATGTTGTAATGAGACAGCCATTTCATGCCGAGCATCGTTGATGATATTACCATTTTGTTCCCCCGACACCAAGCACCTCATCCTCTCCAAATCATGCATAGAAATCAGCTTGATAACTCCAGAGATATCTGGTTTTGGCGTATCGTTGCTCACGTTAGTAAGCTATCCGTGTCATATAATTGTACATCATAATTGAATTTGGACTCCTTTGGGAGATTAGGAGATGTTTCAGGTTCTTCCTAATACCGGTGCCGTTCATGAATTATAGGCTAGCGCGGCCTTTGAGGGAAACAAATCACCCAAATGTAATATTTTGCAGGTCGGCTTTGTATTTAGGACAAGCGGTGGGCTGGTATGATCTGCCGGCGTAACCAGTGGTTGGTGGACATGATTAGAATCGGTGTTCTTTTATATCTGAAAGGGAAATTGAAGTCAGCAGTGATTCCTCAGACAAATGCGTACTTCCACGCCGAGCAGTTTGTTGATATGAACGGAAAAGCCTTTTTTGAAACAGCGTGGCGAGAAAGAACAAAGCATTTTCTGTTCCTCAGACTGTTCGTATCTTTCAAATGGAAACAACAGTGAGTGACATGGTCGGGCCAATTGTCCCTCTGGCGGTATCTGTTCGTCTCTCTTGGGCGTTCCATGAAGTTGACAGTCAACGGTTGCATTTGCATGCCTACGCTTTCTTTTTTGATTTGTGCTCATCGTCACGTAGACATTCAAACCTGGAGGATTCAAATCAATAATTGTCTTCCCGGCGTGTGGTTTCTATCAATTCTCATATATGACCCATGCACCAAATAAAAATAAGGCAGTTTAATCTCCCCCACGTGGCCTAAGTTTACATTTGGGGGATTTAATCTCAATTTTTGGGATTCTGTAATCCGGTAACGTATGATCAAGTAAATCGTCACGGATAATAGTCTTGATGTTGGGAAGGAAACTAATTTTCTTAATGCCCCTTACTGAATCAAAAAACCTTTTAACCATATTGAAATATGCCGAATGGGTAACCACGAAATCGATGGCCAAAGCTGGCTATTCTAATAGGTTTCCTCATCCCCCCGCCAGAGCGCCCAGGGGGAATGTGGTAGTGTCCATCTCCTTAATTGAATTGGTCAACTGTGAGACGAGCCCAAAGCCTCGATGTCACTGCCGTTTGACCAGGTTGACCGCAACAGAGGACAACGTTAGATGCATCGAAGTCTCCAGGCAATAGGTGACATGAATCACGCATTACCGCGTCGTCTGCAGTTGGGGAGAGTTTTTGAGTCAATTGCAACAGACAGCACATAGTGGCGATATATTTGATTTCCCGACAAATGCCTTTGTCCTAAACCGAATTTTACTCATCTCGAAATGATCTGCAAAAAAGTTGTGTCAGATTAGGACGTTTTGGGCCGTCTGGGAAAGCAAAATAGCCACAACGTGTTCTTTCAACCGTGAGTCTATCGGCTATGCAAAAAGAATCTGATTGTGGGTCGATGGAGTGGCAAATCTCACAAGAGTTTTGAGGAAATGTCTTCCAACACAGCGGTGACTTGGCAACGTAAGATGTGACATTCTCCTCCAATGCATCTCCCAGTCGTCTCGCTCGAGAGGGTGCTCACTCACCAACCCGGAAAGAACGTACAACGTGTCTCGCCACTGACGTCCGCCAAACGGAACTTGGATAATTACGATAAGCTCCGTCACCCGACCCGTCTGTGAATTTGAACCGGCACCGTTTAACTTTCCATTAGTTCGTCTTGATGTCCTCTAACGAATTAGTTTATCTATTCTATTCTTATATCTGATGGGGTGACACTATCGAGTTACAAAGCTATTATGGAAGGGATCTGACGCAAGTAATATACTCCAGTTTAATCTGCAGGAGAGCTTTCAATGTGGAATCACCCAGCTGAGTACAACCTCCTTTTGATCTTTTCAAAAAAAATGAAGGCTTAGACTTTCCTAGCGCAAATGATGGGCTCGATGCGCTGTACAAACACGGATAATGATTTCGTCTCCAGGGTATTCTCCTTTCAGAATATTTGTTTAACACCTGAACACCTACTTTTATTCCGAGGTTGAATCTCAAAAATAACTGAAAGGATTGAAATTATTGTAGAAAAGTGACTTGTAATGAAAAATATACGTGCAATAATCATGTCATTACGAAGCCATTGCGTTTGCAATTATACGCGGTGACACGGCGGCGTTAGGAAAAACGTCTGTTGTTTTTCAGGGACTCGTTTTTTT
>NMRB01001049.1:9072-22220 GCA_002633025.1 Notospermus geniculatus | reverse complement strand
ACTGAGAATAATGAACTTTACAAATAGACTTTGGCATCCTGTACCATCCGAGTGACATCATTCGAATGTTCGATTCCAACTAGGCCAATTTAGTGTTCCTTTTGCATCACTTTCAAAACTGTAGACTGTAACTTTTCCATCAAAGGAAATGTCTCCTGACAGGCGCCACAAGCCTGACCAAACCTGAATGAAGAGCAAATTGTGTCATTATCCTAATATTTTACTGGTCCAGATATCATAATGGCAAATGAGATACTGTCAGTTTTAATCTTAGTTTAGTTTACATGTATAAATTGGTTTTGGTTTTCGAGGTAATGGTGATTTGCCATACTAAAAGAGTGTATATGTAGATGGTTGGCATGCATTCTACTTAAGTACATGTATCAAGTGTGTTTCTGTCTGTCTCTTTACCAAAGTCACACATGGTGATGGAAAATGGCTTTGACTGAAATATCTCCTTTGTACGCCTACATTTGACGATGAGATGCATCATAAATCTATAAGTATTTTCAACCAGTCTCGTATTGGAATTGTTTATGAAGTGGTTGTGATACCACCAGAATCTATGTAGTTCGGTGCTGTTTCGTTCACAAATGACCGTCCCAACTCTCATTAAATGGTACTAATGATACTTTCAACTTGGTAATTTCTTTTGAGTTTGGGAATAATGAACTTTACGTTAAATAGAGTTTGGCATCCTGTACCATCCGAGTGATATCATTCGAATGTTCGATTCCAACTAGGCCAATTTAATGTTCCTTTTGCATCACTTTCAACTGTAGACTGTAACTTTTCCATCAAAGGAAATGTCTCCTGACAGGCGCCACAAGCCTGACCAAACCTGAATGAAGAGTAAATTGTGTCATTATCCTAATATTTTACTGGTCCAGATATCATAATGGCAAATGAGATACTGTCAGTTTTAATCTTAGTTTAGTTTACATGTATAAATTGGTTTTGGTTTTCGAGGTAATGGTGATTTGCCATACTAAAAGAGGGTGGTGTAATGTAGATGGTTGGCATGCATTCTACTTGAGTACGTGTATCAAGTGTGTTTCTGTCTGTCTCTTTACCAAAGTCACACATGGTGATGGAAAATGGCTTTGACTGAAATATCTCCTTTGTACGCCTACATTTGACGATGAGATGCATCATAAATCTATAAGTATTCTCAACCAGTCTCGTATTGGAATTGTTTATGAAGTGGTTGTGATACCACCAGAATCTGTGTAGTTCGGTGCTGTTTCGTTCACAAATGACCGTCCCAACTCTCATTAAATGGTACTAATGATACTTTCAACTTGGTAATTTCTTTTGAGTAGCTGACAAGTACATTGTATTCATTTATCATAATCATGTGAAAGCTTCAAAAGATAATAGTCCAGTTAATAGTTATAATTGAGGCCAGGGAAAATGGACCTCTTATCCGAAGCAATTGCTACGTACTAGCACATTCATTTGTAAATCACTGAGGATAGGGCCAATTATGCGCATGTGAGGAGTGAGGGTAACTGATACTGAACCACAAAAGTGGTAATCTTTAACACTTTTACATTGGAATTAGTCTGATTGTGGTTGGACTTCTAACAAGTGATATGTGGTTGACCACAATCTTTCCATCCTGACATTCGCAACCACTCTGTCTTATACATAGCAATATCAGCCAAGTGGCATCACTATAATACTGTTTTAGATATCCTGAGAATTGCCTTCTTTGACTTGTATGGTGCTGGCCATCATTGCAGGAACGAGACCATCTTGAAATGTGCTTGTGACAACCCTTGTGCCTGATCCATCCTCTCTATTTGTTTGCTCATTCTCCCCTAACCATGCTTGCTAGCGATGCAGGGATCATTGAAAGCTGACACTGCCTTTATGAGGTCTTGTAAGTCAAGTGATAATATGCTCCTTTGTGGTATGTCGGTAAGAATGTGGAGCCGATGGCAAGATGGTAAATATTCACCATTTCTTACTTGGACCAATGGATGGAGAGAGAATTTGATGGCTTGGTACAGCACATTGTAGATATCTTGTGCTGAGCGTTGCACTTGAAGCATTTTCAACATGGTCTATTGGCAAACTGTCAGAGTAAAAAATTCAATGAACAAGAAGATTGATGTTTCTATAGCCCTACCTTTTTACCCTGTTTTGTATCGCCACAGTTCCCTAATGAAAAATGTCTATACGACTGCTGTTGACAGAGGTGAATCTGCTTTCTAAGACATAAAACGTACTGCAGGTGTAATGTGTTTGGTGTACTACTTGCGTACACTTAGATGCCCATTTCCATTGTTTTGTGTTTCATTCGCCTGTTCTGATTAAAAATGAAATGAAATGTCATCAGTCAAAAATATGAAAAAAACTTCATCAAAGGAGACAATAAGTTTCACCTCGCTTTTGTTCCCAGACGTGCCTTCAGCCATGTCTTGACTTCCCTGGATAATGATGACTCATCTGTGACGGTAAACCTTTTCTCAGATCTTTCCTGAAGAAAATTACATTGTATTATACGTAAGATAAATATACAGAAATCTGGAATTATCTACAACGCAATCTCCGCCACCAGGGTGACGGTATATTTCTTGTAGGGAGCAACAGGTTACCAAGGTGTGTTTTCGGAGAGTGGTGCAGGTCATTGTACGATCATTGTCAACATGGTAAAGGATTATATCTAGGAACGTGATGTGTTCGGGATATTCCTGGATTTTCCCCAGGCTGAGGGATAGATAATGTCCTTGGCGCTGTGTGTATTTCCACACATTTTACAGAGGGATAAGGAAAATAACAGAGACTTAAATCACTGTTACCAGGGATCATGATGGTTCCAAATAGCATGTACATGTACATGTAGCCCCACCCTTAAAAACAAGTCAGTGATTTTTGTATGTCGTGCANTGATATAAAAATTTTGAATGAAATCATGCAAATAAAAAAGTAGCAAAAAACATACCTTTACAAAATTCCTTCTGTTAAATGCAGATTTCAGCGGAATTTTTCGATGTTGATACCATTAGTTAGCCATGAAAATTTGCTAATATATATGTCGGGACCAATTTTCTCTATCCCATTGTTTTGAAGATATTCAAGAAAAACTGCTGTCCATTTATTTTTGACCATGAGTGTACATGTAGCCCCACCCTTAAAAACAAGTCAGTGATTTTTGTATGTCGTGCAACTTAGATTGCATCCTGAGAATTTACCAGAAAATAGGAAAAGATTTGCTTAGGATGTCTGTGGCTCCTCATTCACTGGTTGTTGCTCTTCTTTTAGCTTCTGTCTGGTGGCTTGTTTGAACAAGTGATGATTGATGAACTTCTGTATAGTGTTCCTGCTAGCTAGTTCCAGAGGGCTTATTGCCTCTGCTGAGAAGCTTGTTTTGTCTATGTTGATTGCCACGTCTTTCCCATCTTTTATTTTTTTCAAGCCAATCAGAAGCAATATATCGAGAGCAAATGGGGTATATACAGTAAGATACATCTCTTTCTCTCTCCTCGAGATGTATCGCTATACATACCATTACCTCATGGACAAGTGAAGTAGTGATGCCGCCTTGGATCTGAGTCTCATAATACATTCTTTCCCTTCATCACGTCTCGAGTCGGCATAGCTCAGCAAATAATCCCGACACACTGGGCTGGATTAAGGATTCTGGATTCATTCACGGTCACCCAATGCTATTGCTTAGCTAATACTGATCAGGAGCATTGATAACTCATTAGTACCAAGATCTAGCCTATTGATTTTCACACTTCCTTAATTAATTAACTTCCCAAATATAGGAAGGGTTTTGCTACTGTTTGCCCTGAACGAGACAACTGAAGGGCAACTTTGCTTTGTGTCGCTGTACTCTGTCTGGATATCATCTTTTCTACAAGTGACAGTTCAGACTGATGCGAAGGAGGATTTCCTCCGATCAGGATTCAGACATATGACCGATTTATCTGTCACTTTATCCGTCAGGATTCGTCAAGGTAGGTGGTGCATCCCGTCTATCTGTCCACATTATCTTGCCTCGTGATGAGTATTTGCCTTAAAAAGAAGCTTCAATAATCGTGGGCTGAATCTCGACACAAACACTGAAAAAAGAGGCTTGGGCATTGCTTCCAACTCCTGTTGACTCCTCTCTTTGACCCAGTAGGTAGGAAAGCTATCCCAAGATGTAGCCGTGTATCAATGTTCCTGTGTGTTTGTTGCTTATTCTTGGCGCCATTCAGTGGTCATCAGCAAGACAGTCCACCTTTAATGACTATTGACACGAAATTAGTCAATGCGTCTGATCCTTATGAGGTACAGTCTCCTGACTTCTCTGAATCCATGGTGCTCCCTATTGTCTAATGAGGTTTATCAACTGTGACCACACCATCACCCCTTATCAGATCAGCAGCGTTATTGGTCCTGGTTTAATCATCGGTTCTCATTCACGCAGTTAATTATGCTCTTCTCGTGAGATGCTGGGAAGAATTGGGCGGTAGATTACATCAAGATGACTTGATTCTCAGAAAGGAAAATGCCGTTTTGCAGGTTTTGGTTTTGTGCAGTTTTGGCAATGAGGTGTCACGAGAATGACACCAACGTCTGGTGTTTCGTTTGGTCTTTCGTTTGGAGAACCAATTACCATTAATTTCAGAATGTCAGAAAAATAGCAGTAGAACTACAGAGTGGCTCAATAAAAAAATCTTACACTTACAAAATGGTCAAAGCTTATATTGGATTTACCATAAAGATAAATATCAAGAAGTCAACTTCCAGAATCTTGCAAATTTTCGACCACAACTGGGGTCGTCCTCAGGCACTTTTCAGTTGGAGAGACCAGAAAAGACATTTACCCTATATACCCTAAAATACACATATGTACTTGAAGAACAAGCTCTCTCGATTAATTTGACACCAGCAGATTCAAACTCTTTCCATCGTTGACTGCACAGGACAGATTTTATTGACTCATGTGAAATCTGACTTGCGCCAACTTCTCAGTGGTTGAACAGGACAAGAATTAATGACCAATGCCTTCTTTACGTATGGACAGTGAACATGAAATTCACATGGTTATTTCTTGGTGCACATTGCACATGGACTGGGTATGAGGTCAATCAGAAACGCATGGACTTTGGTCCAGTATACCTTTGTCCTGGTCAACCACTGAGAAGTTGGCGCAAGTCAGATTTCACATGAGTCAATAAAATTTGTCCTGTGCAGTCAACCATGGAAGGATTTTGAATCTGCTGGTGTCAAATTAATCGAGAGAGCTTGCTCTTCAAGTACATATGTATATTTTAGGGTAAATGCCAAAATTATAAACGATATTGACCATTTTGTAAGTGTAACATTTTTATTGAGCCACTCTGTAGTGATGATGAACTTTATACATGTATAACCCTTGTTATATGCCCTAGCCCAAATAGGGATGCAATGTAGGAGTTGTCGTCAAACCTTTTTGAAGGTCTTGGGCGAACGATTTTTGGCCGTCATTTGTTGCTTGTACATTTTGTATGATACATACATGTATATCATGACCACTCGGTTCTTATGGCTTCTTTTGATAAGTATAACATACATTTGTAGGAACATTTTTAATTCAAAGATTGATCGAAGGGAAAGAAATCTGCTGTTTTTGTCAGAATTCAATTCTCAACATGTGTTGATCAATACACCTACATTGATCGAACTTCTTGCTATTCCTTTACACCATATGAATCTCACTGACTCTTCTCTGCATGAATTCAAAATGTTCACCATTATGATTTTAATATTAACCAATACCATAGCATGGTCACCGGAAGTCTTTTCAAAATTACAAGATTAACAAAAAAAAATCGAATTTGAACACAGACTAACTAAGGTCGGAAAATGCCAACGTGATGAAGGTAATGGAAAGTTGAAGTAATTTTAAAGAGTCTGACTGCCTATTAGGCGCTGACACGTCAATTTAACACTGGAAATGTCAGATGCTTGGTGATGAATGACGTTTTATTGCTGAGAATCATTCTTTACCAGCATTTGTCGACACAGTGATTTTCAATCTCTAATACCCCCTGCAGGTCTTTTGTGCAATGTCTATGAATGGTTCTGAAATTGCTCTGTATGTAAACACAGTCTTTCCTCCTAACCTTTCACAGTAGTACTCGGGCAAAATCTGTGCTTGAACTGTGTGATATCAGACTTTGTGGAAAGTGTTAGGTTACAAAATCTGGTTGGCTGCCACTCCATATCACACTCAGTCAATGAAACAGTCAATGATAGGTTCTTTTGAATGAAAATATAGAGTCTGCATCTGTCAGAGAGCAAGACGATATCTTCACTACAGTATTGACCTATCATCATATATTGGTATCTTCCATACAAAAGAGTTAATCATGTTGATTCCAGAAGGTGTCTTCTAACCTTTCTGACTTTGACAATATTGTCAAGATATTTTGATTGACGTCCTAGATGTGTTGATTACTTCCATCAGCTGCACAGGGAGAAGTGAAGGGAGAATTGCAGATTTATCCCACTTGAATGAACAGACTCACTCAAGTGCATGACAGCATAGAGCTGTTTCCTGCGCAAGTCATAATCGATTCATGTCTTTCTTCAAGATACCGTGGAATACTGTAACGACAATGTTCTTCTCTGCAGGAGATCAGATGTATTTTCTTTTATATCGCTAATGTAATGGTCCCTTTTCCTGTGATAGTTGTACTAGTCGCATCTTTAACACTTAACTGAGTACCACAATTCTGTTTCTTTAGAAATTTCTAAGTTTGGAATGCCATGATAAAGTTGCATTAAAAATATCCAGTAATTAAAAAAACACATGCAGTGTATTGGTAAACTGACTTGAGGGATGCACTTTACTGGCCGACCTTTCTGTGATAGATGCTGAGAGAAGTTCTTAACGTACACTTCTATTTGTGTTCACACTGTTATTAAAAGTTATTCACATGTATTCATAATTCTGGCAAAAAAACCTACAAACCTACTTACCAAATGCAGTGGGTGACTTGTCCTGATGAAGGCCTTTTAGAAGTCACCATCTCTTTGAAGTCAATGCCATTTGTTATGGTCTATTGTGCTCCGTATAAAAGGCTTGTGAATCAATGGATAGTAACAATGGCTACAAGCCTTTGAAGATGACTGAAAGCTTTGAGATATGACTGTAAATACTAGGTCTACTTTGAATGGTAATTTCCCTAGATTTCTTGTGATTTGCAACAGATTACTATTAATATTTACGGTGAAATGGCTTCTTTAGAGATCATTACCAAACTAAGGTTCATTTCTCCACTGAACTCATCTTATATTTGTTTAAGACAAGTTCTAATGTGATAATAACTTTGCTGCATTAAGAATTATTTCACATAAGGTATGATAAGTGTTCCTTTGCTGACAAATGGCTTGGAGTTCATTATAATCAGAATTGAGTTAACCAAGCTAAGAGTTAAATTGCTGCACCATTAAATTATTCAGTTATCTTTCATTGCTTATGCAGATTAAAGGAATGATATGAAGAATTAAGCAAGTCATGTTCTCTGGTTTAATTAACCACATACATCATGCATGTGAAGATTCAGATTTCTTCACAAGTCATGCACTTTATGTTTGTTGCCTTGCATTTTTAAACAGCATCTCTTATCACAGTGTACATTAAAACCAGTCTTGTTGTCAAAATAATTCAACAATAGAATACAAGATGTGCCTTGCTTCTTTTGAACGTTCTGTTTTGAACCTCGGCTTGCGTGTGGTTCATGACATCGTGCCAAGAAACAATATGGTTGAGCTCCTCGTTTATTAATTAGCCACCAAGGATGCTGAAGATTAAAGAGAGGAAATCGATGAGTATCCTAGCAAGTCACATTGTGCCTGGAATATTTTTGTCCGTTTTTCTCAGTATGCAGTTCAAACAACTGTTGATATCTAAGATAAAAGTACATGCAATCAAAAATAGATAAGCGAGCGAATAGACTTGTCACGTAGAGTATGAAGATGACGAGACTTTTCTTTTGATACTGCTTTCACATACAAGTAGTTTCACTTATTCGAATCCTTGTTTGAAGACGACGTACTTCTGTCTGGATTCTAAATAAGAGATCTTTTGGTTTCTAGCTACACCAGTAGTCTTTCAGCAAAATTATTTGGTAGAAGCATGTAGCGTTGAGGCTGGTTGACAGAGTTGGTCCTGTTACTAGTAAGATAAGAATCTTCCATATTTTTTAGATGAACGTACATCACATCTGGGACTAAACAGTCCTTGCGTCTTGATCAGTGTACGACTAGATGGATCAGCATTTCTTTATACATATACAGGATTCTGTCAAAATATCGTGTATGAAGCCTGCTTTTTTACGAATGCACATCAGATCTTCTGTAGAACAACGAAAATCATGTATACATCAATTTCCTCTGGCGTCCTCTCCTGCTGGTATCAACGACAACAATATCCTGAGCGAACCCTGACATCGCTCTCAGGAAAGATACATGGCCATTTTGTGTTGAATGATCAGGCAGTATGTAGACTTACAATACAGTCATGAAGAAATATCTCTCCTTGAAGACTTGGTCATTCCTCAGGACAAATGCCCTTGGTCATGTTGGTCTAGAAGTTATCACATGGCAGCAATATGTTGCTGATATTTCAGCCTTTATTGATTTGTTGTCCTGGTATTCCAATATTTTCATCTTCTTGGACAATGTGGTGTTGCCTGGTCTTGGTCAGATTATATGGCTGAGTTACAGTGACAAAGACAGGGAAGGAATCAATAATAAGAGGAGATATGAATCCATTGTGTCCTCTGATGGAGTTTTACCTGACTCCGAGGGATGGATATCATTTGGACTGCCAGTGCCCTGGACATGTAGAAATACATGTCGTAAATACGTAAATTGAGGTTGCCAACTGCTTACTATGCGCAAAAAAATGAACAAAGGAGACACAAGCTGTTGAACTGAAGATGTGATTAAAACGGGGGAGTGCAAACACTAACACTAAGTTGAGATTTAAGTTTTAATGATGAAAAGTAATCCCTGAAGGTTTGACCTTTCTTCATACAGAAACGTAAACTTCAACTCCATATTCTTTATAACCAGTTGATCTCTTACAGCAAGACAAGATCAAGTTGCAAATGAATTAGCAGTCTTCAAAGTTGATGATGGTGGTAAATGCGTTTTTCAGGCTTCTTTCCAAAACCTCAAACAATCATGATCAAACAGATAAGATCCATTTTCCCTGCAGGCAATATCTTAAAGGATATATGATATTGCTTTGGTCAGGGAGACGTATCTCATTTTTGAGTTTTCCTTTGAAGTTGTGATTTAGTGATTTGTAAATCGGGCAGACAGAACAGTGTAATCTGTTTAGATTTTTGAGCAGTAGTCTCTCGCATCAAAAGTACTGAGATGATCACTTTTTGCCATGTCCTAAGTTAACAGCCGTGAAGATGATCATGCAACCCACACACTATTAAAAGCTTCCGTCCCTGGGCAGAATCTCTCCAGATCGTCTCGGAGTTTGTAGCCTATACTCTCAGTGGATTTGTGCCCTGTATTGTTGAGATAAGCCTTATCAATTTCAATCCACTTGCCTACACTGCTTGACTCTCCTCTTGAGAGATCCACCTTGCAGTATGATCGCATCAAAGGCGGCAATAGCCAAGATCAAAGACACGAAGAGTCGCTGACTCGTTTTCAGATTGGTCAACCAGTATCTGGGGAAAAAGAATGTAAATCGCTAGCACTCTTCAGTGGCCACTTCAATTACCATCATCCAGAAGTAGGATAGAATACACAATTCATCCTGATTGGTGCTGTGAGATGACTCCCTGATAACGCACCAGGTTTATCTGTTGCTTCATCTCTGAAAAGATACAGCATTTCGTTCAGAGACAGTTAATACCACAAACAGATAATGATGCGAGCTATCTCATTTTACAAACGAGTAGTGTTTTTGGCTTTGGGTTATAACACAGCAACATTGCAAGAAAGTCACTTGAAGAGATATAAAAGACAACGTAACGTATCATGACATTCCTCATAGGCAATCTTGAGCCGTGATAACAAGTTCAGTATTAATATTTTGTTTGAATACCGTGGGGTATGTTAGCTTTGCAGTCAAAGGAAGAAATGTAGCAAAGCTTAGAATTACTTTCTAAATCTAGGTGATACAAGATCAAATAAGCGGATGGAGCATCTCCAAAGGATTAAAAAAAATGGAAATGACATGAAATGAATTGGATCGTTTGAGTTTATATTCTTCTGTAGGTGATACACATCGTTGTACCATAGGTTCGTGAAGAAAAACCGTAGATCTGTGGGTGGCCAAAGGCTGTGCATGTAGGAGTGTGTATATTTCTGTTTAAATACGTAAATTTTAAAATTCAGCTAGAGTGATTCTGATGTAATAGTGAATCACAATGTGAGCACTATCGATGTCGTTTATGAAATCCCTTGGCAATTCTTGTTGGCAATGTTTGGCAAAACTGTTGAATCTTCTAAATCCTTGGCTTATTTTGTAAATGATGTTAACTGAAACTGTTCACTATACGAATATACCAATAAGAGGTTGAAGGCCAACTTGAAAATGACAGATCTTTTCTGTTTTATACCCTAACGCCTGTATAGACACCAGAAAACCTTTTGGCATTAGCTTATTTTGCATGTAATGTCCACTGAAGCCACTCGCCCCATAGAGAATACTTAGGCATAGATGGCCAACTTGTATATGGAAGATATGGTATTAGTTTTCCACCATAACACCTGCTTCAAGACCATCCACATGAGAAAATCTGTTGGCAGATTGTTTTCAGTCAAGCAGAAAATATACAAGCAATAAAGATCGTGGCAATGTGTGGAACAGACCCTCGAGGGGCTGGTTCCTGTCATTCATGAAGTCGATAGCTCCATTGGTGATGTCAAACCAGGAAACGAATGACAGTAACTCTTTGTATATAGGTTTTGATTTTGATTTTGAGGAGAAATACAAATGTGTATTGGTATCATAGAAGTGCCACAGTTTTAATTGCAGGACTGACTGACCCTTATTTTTAGAGGACCATTTCTCACTTCTGGTGCAGTTGGCATCTTTGGTATCAGAACACAGAAAAATGTCTTCTCACTGCTTTGAAGCAAGCCTTCTGAATGTCCTATCGCAGATAACCTTGATGTAGTTACGTTATTGAAACTGATCACTTGCTGTGCCTCTTGTATCCACCATCAGGTATCGCCCTGAACACACTCGGCAAATTTCAAAAGGTGAATACATGTCGTTCTTCTCACAACTTGTAAATGATCACAGCAGTCCTTAAATTGATTGAGCTAACTTAATCATCATGATTGATTCGTTATTTTACTAACGATGATACTTTTTGAATACAATTAAAAATGAAACAAACTTAAAAAGAGCAGTGGAGACAGTCAGTTGTCCAAAACCCAGACTAGTTACTTGTACAGTCTGTAGGATACCTCTAATGAAAATTCATGATCCGTTCTCATGGGATTCTTGTGCGTCACCTACCTTAGTTTATTGAGTAGCTCATTGTCTCATCATTAACCACAGGAGTTCTCCCTTGGAATTGAGATGAACACAACCAGACATTCTGGCTCAAAATAGTATCTCATTTGCAGCTAATTCTCTGAACCCTGGATTTTCAGTAGCTTGTAACAGAAACTGAGGAATTTGTTAGCAAATTACTAATGTTTCATGCTAACCGAGTCTGCCCTCAGAATGATGATTAGAATTGAAATTGTAAGCCTTAAAGGCTTATATTTTCAAGACGCAAATCAGAATGAAAAAAAAACATTGCTATATTTTTTATGAATGTTTGTTACTTTGAGGAAATGGCATATGTCTGAAGTAGCGGTTGCAAGGAGCTGACAGATGTTGTACAATTCTAGTAGTCCATCATTTGACAAGAGGGTATCGACAAAATAGGCACATGACCATACATGTATGGTCAATTACTACACACGTATTTTACTATGGGCAGTGGCAAATCCAGTGATAGCCATTGGCTGCAGTTTTGTTGAAAACCCATTGCAGGCTGCGGTCCGGTTGAAATACGTCATCTCGAGAGACGAGCAGGTACCTTTTTACTGCCATCCTCTTTAATTTGATTACAGCAATGTTTCACCACTTGCTACCAATGGTTTTATACCTTAGCCTTGGGAATTTTCCTCTGCAAACCAACTTGAGTTAAATATAACGACCCATTTGGCGATTATGATGATTGCTACCAACTATTGCCATTTGAAAAATGAGCATTTGATCGTTCTGTGTTTTGCATGTTATCATGACCAGAAAGTGAATGGGTGCAAGAGTTATTCTCTGGGAAGTGTTTGGTATAATGCTATTATGTGTGGTTGAGAAAGCACTCAAGTTGTGTTGCATCTCTTGTGGTCTCAAAACAACAACTCTGCTCATGTTAAAGGTAATATGATGTGTTGAAGGATTTTCCTCTCTGAAATATTCTAAGGGAACTTCGAAGTTGTCTGCCATCAACTGTACCCCGGAATTAACAAGAGTTACATTAATTTGATATACTAGTATGCATACACAAGTTGATGCTGCTTAAGTTGGACAATACCAATTCTTGGAGCTATGTGGGTCCGAATGGAAAGGAATAGACCACTTCACAAAGGGTCGCACAGTATATGAATGATTTCAAAGGGAAAACGTCATTGGCTAAAAAAACGGTGTAGTTCACTGCTTCTGTAGTTGAAGGATTACTGTAGTGAGTTAAAAGGGATTTTCAGCTTTCTGTTTCATCTTCCCACTCTGTACCAGTCACTGTGTTGATTTCAAGAAATACGAATCAAATCCCCTGGGAAAGTCCCAGGGAATATTTGATGGCCACTGTGTGCATTGGGACATTTATTGGTCCATACAGTCAACACAGCATCTAATCGAAAACCTAAACCAATCTATACAGTGGTGTCTACAAGATCTCATTCTGACTGTCAAGCCATATCAGGTCAGTGATTCCTTTTCTTCCTGTAAGTAATAGGGATTATATTGAAGTTGATAAAGTGCCCTATTGTTGACTGAACAGGAGAAGGATAACTGACCTTCTGCTCTTAATCCGATCACCAAGAAATGCCAAACATCCATCACAATCACTGTGAGTAGTAATAGTATAAGGTTGTCAGTTAAAAGGGCCCTTCATTTCTTAAGCTGG
>NMRB01001048.1:187466-233814 GCA_002633025.1 Notospermus geniculatus | reverse complement strand
ATGTATCATTGTAGCCTTCATGTGTACAGCAAATTTCAGTGTGATCGGACTTCGCGGACCGCTGCCAGGCAGCCATTTTGGAAAATCGAACTTTGACCTGTGTGACCGATAAATGTTCAACTTGAAAACCCGTATATGTGTCTTCAATAGTCCTACCCATGATACAAATTTGGTGATGATCTGTCAAATAATAAGTTAGTTACAGTATTGTACTTTTTGTATGTTTCAAATGGAGCCATCTAGTGACTATTCAATGAACTACAGTACATTCATCCAGTTTGGGAACTCATGGTTAACCAGTGGGGCCGGGTGTTCAAAGTACATGTAGGCCTATATTATGACTATGCCATGACACACAGAGACAGAGGTGGGGTCAGTCAGTACAGTGACCATGGTAACAGGTACGAATGTAGGCCTAGGCCTACAGTCAGTTGATGCAGTGTTCAGTGGTTGTGTGACTGTCATGGTGTGGATGTGCTGTGTCAGGTGGAATATCTGACTGATCATGGTCGTAGGCCTATGGCCTTGGCCAAGGTGTAACAAAATACCTACCAGCACAATCAAAGATTTTGATGGGCCCAATCTAGGCCTACGACCGTCCTATTCCTACCTCAATATTTTGATGGCAATGCAATTCAAATGCCCTGGCCTAGGCCTACCCTGCCCTGTTAAGCCTAGCTGTAAAAATAGGCATACACTTGAACACACAATTGTCATCTGTTCTTCTGGGACATTCACCCACAGGTGAGCACATGGTCCATGGACCGTTTCATTTTCGAGTCACGTCATGCGTTCAGAAATGAAGTGCGGGACGTAATGACGCTGTCCTGTCAGGTGCTGCGCTCTTTTGGAGCGATAGAGTCTATTCCTCCACGGTTTAGTACTTAAGACGAATGATATTTTGTCACGGTCATTTCCTTGCGCTTGATCTACTTTGACCTATCCCATGTCCACTCACCTTGAGGAAGACTGATGTCACCATGAACAAAATTAAGTCCCTGGGCCCATATTCATAAAACTACTTAAGTGTGACACTTATCCTTTGTTCAACACAAAAGATAAGTATCACACTTTGACTTAAGTATGTTTATGAATATGGACCCTGGTCTGCAGCTTTCTGCACAAGGTAATTGATGACATTATGTGACCCGATCCAGCAAAAGCTGGCGCATGTCGCAGCTGAGGAAAGGGTTAACAGCTTCGCAACACTATAGCTGAAATGTACATCTCTGCAGGTTGACAATAGTATTGACAGCAGTGATGATAGTTGAGTCAACTGATGACCAATGATGATCACCAGTACCTGCTTTAGCTGGAGCGGGTCACATTTCTCCCACATCATACCGTAGATCACTTGGTACAGTTCTTAGTTCATTTGTATTGAAAGGGAACTTAGAAATGTCTTCAGGATCATACATGGACAGGTCATGTTTTGGTCTTGACCCGCCTTCAGTGTGTACATATGATTTTATTAGCCATTGTCCTCTCGGTGACTTAACAGTGTGGTATTATTTGTTGTGGAAACAATCGATTGATAATAGTAGCTCTCTTTGTGTTAGATACTTAACTTAGAAACACTTGAACGTAGTCAAAACGTCCGTTTAATGGTCGTAACAAGTAGTCAACCGGTTGAGTGTAAGTGGACTCTGATGTTTTACATAACCATGGAGAGTATCACGTACTTTATTTTGGTTGCGTGGCGATTTATTTTGTGCTGTGTTGGGGATACATCAAATTTTAATCCATTTGACGAGTTGGTGTTACCAGTCATCTCATTTATTTATACTTTGGATGGAAACTTGACGATGAAGCGTTTGACGGGAGACGACATCGTTTAATTTGCCCCTTGGCCGACCCCTGTTTGATCTCCATTCACTTTAGACAATTATGTCGAGTTACAAATTGCGATGAGGGGAGACTGGCCAAACGGAACTGCATTTCAACCTTCATAATGTGAAACATTCTGAAGTGAAGATAGTGACTTATTTATGAAACGTGTGCATTCTGTGCTGCCCTCTTTTGACCCGATGAAATCAATCGGGATGTTTTATCGTGACGAGATCTTTGTCGTGTTTCTTTCACCAGGTCAAGATAATTCGTGGTATTCGTATCGCGTTTTGATGGCATCTATTTTAACGTCTTGTGAAGTTGCATTTACGATGAAGTTACACATAATATTATGACACATTTCACAAGTAACACAAACATTGTCAATTTCATTTTATCATTATCAGTAACCATGGTAACTCATTGTTCATAGTCACTTCCACATCTGTAGGCTCCTTCAGGTACTTGCTTAACTCATCTGTTAGATTTCCACCCTCCTAGGAAACAGTGTGATCTCATTGTCAAAGCATAGAAACAAGTTTCCAAGGATTGCAGGCTTGTCTTTGTCCCTAGTTTTCAACTCCACCATTTCCCCGAGGCTTCACGGAGTCTGTGCTGTAACGAAGAGCCCAGTTACTGGTAACTTCGGTCAATTCTGATCAACGTCACCTTGTTGGCGTTTTCTCCATCCCAAGTCCATGTCTGCGTTATCGGCCGATTACGAGTGAATACCTGAAGGAGTTGTGGTTTTATGTACGACACCAACATTATATATTGTGCTGTGTGCGCAAACAAAGCCACACATTGAGGATGTGAAACATTTAGATGCCAGCATCAACTTGCTTTGTACATACATGCATATAGGTGTAAAATTAGTGAAACTTATTGAACGATATCAAAATATTTGAAAGGTGGTTTTGTGTTGTTTACTTCTTTGCTGTGCCCCTCATCATGAAGAGATGAAATGTTGGACCCAAGTCGAATGGAGGACATGAGAGAGATAACAGGAGTGGAAGACGTCAAGAGAGATAAAAGGAGTCACTCGAAGGAGCCCAAGAGGTCGGGTTCCTTGGTGGAGGTGGTGTGTAATATCCAGTGCGATTTCCGACGTAGTCAAGAAACTTGCTGCTTCTAAGGTGGTAGGTAACAATAAGTAAATGAAATGGCCAGGGCCATTGTGCTCACCTCTGTGACAAGTCTCCATGGTTAAGTGTGAAACTATGACTCTCATGGTGAATGTTGAAGGATCAGTACAGATAAGATGAAGCTGAACAAACCAAGAAGTATTTTTATGATCTGATCAGTATTATCAGTCAATGACATAAACTCAGGTGATGGCACCCGGAAGGAGTACAATTTCTGAATACAATGAATACAAGTGGTATTTGTGAACAAACTGCTTTCCTGTCTAGGTCACAGATGTCAAAAATTCTATTTTTCAAGATGGCCACCTGGTGGCCACACGTGACGTTCGTTGGGACTGAAATATCAGCAGGAATGTACAGGATTATACTTGCATAGATATTTAGACAACACTGAAACATCGTAACATTTACTACCGATGAGATATGGCCAAAGTCAATTTTTCAAGATGGCAGCTTGGCAGCCATGTTGAACTCCAATTGAACCGAAATTTGGCATATAAGTAGACAGTACCAAGACACATATTTAGGCACAGTTAAAGCATCCTAGCTCCCACTATTTATGAGGTGTGGGTCGAAGTCCATTTTTCAAGATGGCTCCCTGGCGGCCATATTTGACGTCGAATCTGACTGAAATTTACCATATATTTTTATGGTACCTAGATATATATTTTGACAACGTTAAAACATCCTACCTACTCCTATTTATAAAATGTGGGTCAAAGTCCATTTTTCAAGATGGCTTCCTGGCGGCCATATTTGAAGTCCGATCGGGTTGAAATTTGGTGCATTCGTGCAGGGTGCCTAGATATATCTTCACCCCAAATCACAACACTCTATGTCAAATAGCAATGAAATGTGCCACCAAACAGTGAATTTTGAACTTTGACCTCTGTGACCTTGAAAAGTAGGTCAAATCAAAAACCCGGGATTTATGTGATGAAGTCTCACCAGAGGAACCCACCATAAAAGTTTCGTGGTTCTAGCTAACAGCGTTCAGGAGATACGGCCGAAAGAAGGTTTTCACAAAGCGCCCCCTACAGGCCAGAGTGTACAAGCAACAGCGCTAAGTTTCGGTCCAGAGATAGTTTTTACCATAGGGTACCTGTACACCAAATTTCAAGTTTGTAACCCAAGCGGTTTAGAAACGTGCCACCCCTGTTAACGACGACGGACGACGGACGACGACGACGGACGACGACGACGGACGACGACGTACGACGGACGACACACCATGAGAGAAGCTCACCTCCACAGAGGTGAGCTAAAAACAACCAATTTCAGAGGCCTTTGTTTCTACTTTATACAGTATCAAGTTTATACAGAATCAAGAATGCTGTGATCACCTCAAATCTGACTCCATTATAAGAGCTCTTTTCGTCGAGACTAACTTTCCTTACAGGTAGACCACGAGCTGTCATCCTTCCTGTGGCTTTGATGACCATCTCAAAATCTGACTATGCAGGTCGACTGCAGCAGATGGTGGATGTACTGTGCCACAGAGGAACGACTGATCAAGTAAACCATGGCACTACATGTATTAAATGCGAATATGATCAGACCACACCAAGCATCCCACGAACGTCCATCCCTGCATGTCCAATGACCATGCTCTGAAGTCTTACACTTCAGCATTGAGATTTGAGAACACTACCTCGGCACAGCGTGGTAGAATATTCATGTCCATACACAGAGTCCATGAATATCTTCAGAAAGGTTTCTTGCCACATTAGTGACTTATTGCTGTTTTACTCCTTCTTTGCAACCATTTCAACATCTACTGATTCATTTTCAGATTTCTTCGGCGTTTCTTCCTTTGCTTGTTCTGAAGGAGGTTCATTAGCTCGTTTCTCGAGAGCTTCTTCATATTTTTCTTTTGTGAGTAATGCTTCCATCTCCTGCTTGAAGAACCTCGGTTTAGGGCTGACGATTGCGATGTAACCATCTGAACCAGGCTGAAATGGAGGAAGTTAAAGCCCCACAGTATTGAATTTTACTCGATTTTCAAAGTGTTGGGAGAATGCTGGTCGAGGTCTCATAGCATCGTGAAGGTCCCCAAAATGCCTGTCTGATGCGTATTTCCGAGAATCAAGGCCTAGTTTTCAGCACACAATGAAAAAATCTGCAGGGAGGGCTCTAATGTATTCAGATGGAGCGCAGTACATTTTACACGTCGTGACGTCGTGCACTGACGTCAAGAATCGCGGCGATGATTTGCGTTTTTCAGATTCAATACAGTGGGGCTTTAACACGTGTGGGACCTGATTCAATCCTTTCACAATGGGACAGAGATCAGCACAGTGAACTGACTTGTTTCATTGAGGTAAGGAAACTGATCAGTTCCAGTTGTGACCCAACATTGACAGGATTACACTTGAACTGCACCAACTGATTCCTGATTCTTACCCGCTCAGTCAGCCACTTGGGATTCTCTACTAAGTTTTCATTGACCTCCAGCAACTTCCCCCTGATGCAGGTATGCATGATATACTCCACCCCATCACTACACGTCACTGTACATAATCTGGATGTGTCGTGCATTCCTTGGCCTCCCTGGAAAGCAAAGCATCCAAAAGATGGAACGTTTGTACCTCATATGTAGGCACCATTCTTGCCTGATCATACATGACCAGGTAACAATACAGTGTGAATGAAGTCACATGTCTACACATCAATTCTGCATTATGATTACCAGGACTTCACTTGGTTTCAATGGATATCAAAACTTTGGCTTCCACTTTCCAAGACCAAGGATGCTCATCATGAGAATCCAACACGATCAGCCTCATCTTTATGGCCAACATTCCACTTACTCGCTTATATTTTCCCTTTGGTGCATTATCCAGGAGGTTTGTCCCTGGTTTAACCTGAAAGTCGACTTTTGTGACTTGTTTCTTGTTGATAATAAGTGGATGGGATGGAGCAACTGTAACTATACACAACCTAAAACAAGAGGGTAGTGAAAATCAACGACACAGTCAGGCTTCAAATATATCTCTTTTGCTTCTAACAAGCTATGCCCCAAAGTCCATGTGTTTTCTTGATGTGACCAGCCAGTCCCTGACAGACAGGATTTGTCCAGAGGTGGTGATGACTACTAATCAAATCCGCATCCTGACATGTCCAGGCTCTGTTCTGTAGAATCAGGTGACATGCAATTATTGTAGGCCTACATGACTGGTGGGCAAACAATTTATCGTCAAAATTGAGAAATACATACTTGTTAGAATGCGACAAGATACACATATCTTCACCTTTATTCTTGACATCTGAAAATTGGGGAAATGCAACNATGCACACACTAATGTACACACATGCACTGCACTGTACTCCTGTTGTAGTGCATTGTCCACACAAACTCTGCACAGTCCAACTTTCAAGAGGGAATTAATGGCAAATGACGGATGCTGTGGGCAGACGATGAAGTATTCCATGATGTACAATATACCTATTTTGTAATGTGGTGTGTAATATCGCTCCACCACCGATCTGTACTCGATATTTTTGGAAAATTCGAACTTTTTTGTGTCTTCGCCGTGATTCATGGTCGCAGCCATTTTTTTACCAGAGGGGGGCCGACTTCTCTGCAGCCCAAAATCGGCGTTTATCAAATCATTCACAGAAGTCACTAAAAATTCTCTACACACATGAATAAAATAATTAGAATGTGTACATAGTCATATTCAGAATGTATTCTTTGTTTAATGGTGCATAATTGTCAAATTCATTATGTAATTTATGGACTGTAGTCAAGTAACCGCTCAGTTACAACTTTTGTCCATAGGCGGCAGCACTGTCCTGTCCCAAATTTGGAAAATGCACTTTTCTACGGCGAATCTGATTGGTCAAAAATTTGTTGTTGGTCAACAGCCGGGAAGTTTGTTGTGTGTTGAAATCTTCATCCCCAAAACAGGTCCAGAAATTCGACTCCCTGCATTTTATTCGAGTCCATGGTAAGCATCCCGTCGTTTATCTTATTAAGTATGTTAAAAGTATTGTGAATACATAAGATTTTGTTATTCAGTATCGTAAAATCAAGTTGAAAAATAGGCTGTGTCGTCACCTGGTCACTGCCTCTGTCTGTCTGCCACTGCACTGCTGTTGAGCACAGCCACACATGCACAGCAGTGAGCACCATGAGCACTACTCCAGACCCTGCTTTGCTGACTCAGTCAGCTAGCTGTCTGTGGCAGCTAAGCTACACAAAAGTCGCGCCCACAAGTAGAAATGTTGAGACACTTAGGATCAGTTTTTAAAAAAGACAATCACAATATGAGGATGATTCAGTTCAGTTGACGAGCTCGTCGAGTAGGCCTGCTAGGGCAAGGCCTACGTTTACGTAGGCCTAGGCAAGGGCAAGGCCTCGGCCAATTTCATTCGTAATTAAGGCCTAGGCCTCCCTATATTATATATGTCTGTTATATTTTCTAGACAGGACAGAGCAGACGGTATCATCATGGAGAAACGAGCCGTGAAGCCTGTACCAGACTTCAAGAAACTTCATCAACAATGGGATGAACGGATGAAGTGTACTCGCCAGGCCAAACCAAATACCGTGGTGGGTATCTCCAAACACTGAAGACAGCTGCAGGGGCCGTATTCAAAAAGGGTGTTTTAATACTTAATAGACGCGTGTAACTTCGTCAAATGCATGGTGGAAGTGTGTGCATTTAGTGAAGTTACACGCGTCTAAGTCTTAATCGCACGATGGTCACCCTTTTTGAATACGGTCCAGTAGGTCTTCACCTCGAGTCTGAGCCAGAGGACTTATCGTCTCCCAATTCAATTGATCAGACAAGAGTTATCTACCCTACCTAAACCTTAGTCATTGTGTTTCACAGCAGCGTTACCTTTGTCTTTTATTGGATGTTGTAATGTTATTGTTTTTTTTGGACAAAAACAACATTCCCACCAACAGTTTTCCAATGAGCAAATAATTTGGGTGACTTCATACATTCAAGTACCTTGATATTTAGTCTTGACATTTAAATTCCCATTGTATGAGACTGGTCATTGTGTGCAAGGCATTTGGTGACCAGGGCCCATGTTCATAAAACTGCTTACGTCCAAGTGTGACATTTGTCCTTTGTTCAACAAAAACGATAAGTATCACACTCTGACTTAAGTATGTTTATGAGTATGGGCCCTGCTCTCTAACCATCTGTTAGACTCCATGGTATTCTCAACATCAATTTGTGATCATCCATTTCCAGACAAAAGAATTCTCTCTGAGTGCAAGTCGCAGGAAACAGGCGAACAGTGATTGTGTCTCAACCCCGATCAAGAAAGAACCCACATCCACCGCTAAAATACCAAGAAGTCGACCACCAACCACCAGATCCAACCCAAGGTCATCGAAACGTCGGGTCCTTGATGGACTTCAGAAGGAGAACTGCTCACCTCAAAAGAAAGTTCAGCCAGCACAGCTCCAGAAACAACAAGGTATTAGTTCTTGACAGTAAAAATAGTCACGGTATCGGTAAACTTTACCAATACTTTACTAAAGTTCTTTTGCGTTTTACGTCGTCAGATTTTTCATCACTGCCTCAATTTACTTCAGGTATTGAGTTTAAAGAAGATAAGCAAGCACTGAAACGCATCCTGTCAACAGCCAATGAGAACTCTGATGCTGGACATCGGCAGACATTTGCTTTTGGATGCAAAACTCCACAGACATTTGCGGTGGGTATTCTCTGACTGATATTTGGGTGAACCCTCAGTGATTGGCACATTTTGAGTCACAGTCCAGGGCTGGGTTACACAAAACTCATGTTAGCGCTAACATGGTGTTCGCGCTCGTAAAAAGACAAGGGCTTTTTTACGTCATCTAACATAAAGTTATCGTGAGTTTTGTGCAACCGGCCCCAGGTGTTCAGTTCTTCACATTTGATAAGTTTAGCAATTCAAACATAGATGTCACCAGTATTCTGACATGGTAAAGTTCCAGACTGATTTCACAATCGTCGTGACAGTCTGCTGTTTCTGAAAAGTCTTCTGTCACATCTGGTTTGAAATAAGCTCAACGCAATTCGACTTGTCGATGCTTGTTTTCAGTTTCAATTACTGTACAATAGAAGAATAATAGACTCTTTTCATGCTTGAGTATGTTTTGCTCTCAACACGTGAAGCCGTGTTTTTCTGCATTTCACAACAAAGTCGAATGTTTTCACCCCAGCTGTAATCACGCGACAAATGAGCAGTCATTGGCAAGATGTCAACATTGTCTGAGGGTCAAGCTACAATGTAACGGTTCATTTCATGTCCAACACAATGACGATGGCTGAGAGCCAAGGCATGAGAATGATAACAGACGGAAGGCTGGAACTGTCGTCTGTGTTGATTAACAACCAACATATTTTCCTTGCCTTTGCAAGTTTTCTAGAACGAAAGAATGTCAAGTTGAGCATGTATTTAAACTTGCACAACATGACTGCATCAAATTGAGCTCACAGTTTTGCCAATGACATCTTTTAACTCAGGCACCACGCCAACAGTAACACCCCTTCTGATGTTGGTTATAAACAACAAATAAAAACAAACTGAAGTTTTGGTTGATTGTTGCAGGAACCTGAACGAATGTCGATCTATTGTTCAATTCGCCCACGCCCCCTGGGGGAGCTAGAAAAGGCAGCAACAAAGGCCCTGACGACGAGCGCAAGGCGGGCTACGACTCTCGGGATGAAAGCGGAGAGGACGGTCAACAGAACACCAGGTAATACAAGTTCATCTTCCCCCAGTCTTCATCTTCAGGAAATACCGTAGATTAGAGCTAGAAACAAAACACTTGTTCAGGGCTCGGAAAATTAGGTGCCCGAGTGCCCACAGGCACCTTGTCTGACGACCGGGGCACCAAAAATCAATAATATACAATAATAGAATATGCCCAGCCGGGCAGTCAACCACCTTCATAAAAAACTGAAACCACCCTCTCCAAAATCATAGCGCATAGACATGTCATACCAGGCACCCACAAAAAAGTCCTGGGCACCAAGAAATGAAAAGTCACAAAAAGCAGGGTGCTCAGCCGGGCACCAAGACTACAGAAAATTTTTCAAGCCCTGTTGTTGGAGGGGAATAGGCGAAATTGTTCGTCGGTCCCAACCACACCCACCGTATGTTTGCACAGAACCAAATTTGAGTCACCACATCACCATCGGGGCCTAGCACTTCAGACTTGGCAAAAAAGTAAAGGTGCTCTTCCAAGTGCTCACACGAGTTGGATCTCAATGGGCAATACATGATTGTAGGTTTCCTTACGGCTTACGCCGAGACCAATGACAACAATGACTGCCCACGGTTTTCTAGCCTGAGTTGTCCATTGAGAGCCAACTTGGGCGAAAAAATCTCTCCCATGGAGGACTGGCTCACGTCTCTGTTAGCACTCTCTGCTGCATGTTTCTGAGATGAGATTAGGGCCAACAGGAGGGTTAGCTTCCTGTTCCGATCAGCCCAGCCCTGGATATTGTCTCCAGCGATCAATGGATGCAGATTTAAGAGTCAACTTATGAGGTGTTTCCTGTGAAACAGTCCTGATTTTCTGGCGATCTGCCGCGGGCCACGTCACCAGATCAGATAGATCCTATTAATCATGCTGACCTTGTGGATTCAGTTTAAATAGGTCACATTGCGATGATATCTTCAGTTCTAAGAATTCTGCTGAGGTTTGCAAGTCTCACAGATCATTCGAGACACTCTACTCCAGCACGTCTATCATGCTCAGTTGATGTCTCTGGGTAAGGTCAACAATTCTAATCTAAGTTCACGTTTGTCAAATGCGTGTTTTCCCATTTTCGTTTTCTTCTTGCTGCGACATTTCTCTGGCCACCAGCCCCTCTTATTCATCGTGCCCAGGATGTGCAGCAGGTCACTCTCAACCCTGTCTACACTGCTCTGTCTAGACTTCCTGCGTTACTCCATAAACAAGGAAGGAATGTCACCATTCTGCTGCCCCTTTTATTAGATTCTTTAAAAGTTGAAATCAACCATGTCAACCTGTATTGTTCATGATGGGTCGGTGATCGATTCAAAATGAGGGGATTCCCAAACTGTACTTATTGCTGAACAGGTTTGCTTTTACAAGTGTCCTATTTTTGATAACAATTCTGGAAGATTGCCAACTCTCTCAGCCTGTTAGTAAGAGTTAGACATCTGTGACTCGTGACCTGGGGGTAGTGCTTCTGCCAGGATTCCAAAAGGGCAGGGTATTTTTCGCCACCTCTGAAAAAGGGCATGGTACTAGATTTGCAAGGGAAAGGCATAGTTGTGTCGGCGAAAAGGCAACAAGACTTGTTGCCAGTCCTACCACACAACAAGCCACGGGAATGAAAAAGCCGCTGCCACACGCCAACTCGTTTTTGCATGTTTTATGTCATTTTTGGTAAATAATCTGTCATTGTCTTCCACACTTCGGGTCTTTCTGTCATTGTTCGAAAAAGCTCTGCGTTGAGAATGGATTTACGCGAGTACGGCATGGCAGGTTTTCGATGGGACAGGGCCAGTTGATACTAGGGCATGGCGAAAAAAAATATTGATCTGGTGAGGCAGGGCACTTTCTGAAGAGGGGCATGGTGCTAATTTTGGCCTTGAAAAGGGCAAATGGCGCTTGGAAAAAGGGGCATGGGGGAGCGCCATTCCATTTTGCTCTAGCTGAAGCACTATGGGGGCCTTGCCTAAGAGTTACTAAGGCATAGGCCCGTATTCTAGAAGCCTCCTTAACTCTAAGGTCCACTTTAAGCTTTTGTATTCTGGCCTGCAAACAATAGCTAAAGGTGAACCTTAGAATTAAGAAAGCTTCCAGAGAGTGGAATGCGTGTGACTTTCAACCATGATGTGATCTGTACAGTATGCGCACTTGGTCGTCGATGTCAGCATGGAGGTCTGCGGGTCAATGCTAGGAAAGTAGCTGTTTTCATTGCCATTGGCTACAGGATTTTCCCATTTGGCTATAAAGGATTTTGTCAACTTCGCCATTTGGCTACAAAAATTCCTTGATTTTCACCATTTTAAGTCCTTTCTATTTCCATTGGCAGTATCTCAGTCAATAGATATTTGGCTATGAAAATTTGTGGACATTTAGCCAAACGGCTACCTTTGAACAACTGAACTTTTCGAGCACTGTGTTGTGCTCCCTATTTTGGATTTACCCTGGTGTCCTCAGTTGAGGGGTGTCCTCTGTCTCAGTCTTTGGCATTTAAGATCACGACTTCATTGTTTACATTCAATGTTTGTAAACATGAATGTTTACATTATGTTATTTTGGACTTTTGGGACATGCCAACCCACCAAAATGAATACTTTTGGAATCAATAGAATTTCTAGAGGGGCATGCCACCAACAATTTGCTCATAAGACAAAGAAAGCCTGGACATAAACAAACAAAATGTAAATAAACAATGAATTTCGTGGCCGTGAAAATATCCGTGATATAATATTATCTTTAACATTTATGGAGAGATGTTTAGGCCTAGCGAACTCTGACTATCATAGTAAACAATGTCGTGATGAGATAGAATCATTTCTGTCTTGAATTGAAGTCGAGTCTCTCAAATCCTCATATCTGAAAGAATGTGGTGGCGTGGGTCTCCGCCTGAAAAAAGTGGTGCAATAACCTGGCGTTGAGCCAAACGGTTGCCATATTTGGTAAAGGCCTCATGCCTGGGATTCCCCTCATTTATTGATTCTAAGTAATGGAATCACTTACAATGTAACAATACGGGAGACCGGCCGGCATATTTAAGGAGTGTCGTGATCGTTGAGACTGCAAACTGTTGAATCTGCATCGTGAAATGGTAGAAGAAGGACCAGGTAGGCGTATTTCTCGAGACATTTTGTGTGGACGTGTCGTGCTTGTGATGTTTGTCAGGTTTACGTGCCCTTTTGTCAGACATGTACGGGTGATAAGTGAAACTGCATGATGCAAGGCCTACTCTATGACAGGCCTTTGCACACTACACATCACATTGAAGTTTTTGGATTGTACTCGGCGTGACTGTTGATGGGTGTTGGACGGTGGGTCTTTCCTTCTTTTGTCTCATCACCTAAGCAACTGATTGATTCATCAGGCCCAGAGGTTATCCTGATCACCATATAGCATAACCGTGACCCCTAGGCCCTCTCCCTTTCCATTACCCATTAATGTGGAGAGGAGCAAGAGATAGTCAGGTAAAGTGTCTTGCTCAAGGACAGAGGAAAAAGTCTAGCAGCTATTCTGTCACTGCAGGGAGTCAAATTTGTGACTTTTGAAACAGCTTGCAAAGTTGGAAAATTCCATCTTTGTTTGCGCTATTGCTTGCAGAGAAGTTACTGAAGCATATACTTTGAAGGCCGCCAGCATTGAGTATCGTGGTGGGCTATGTTCCACCCGGATGGCTGTGGCCTCATGATTGTCGAACCGGGACACGTAATTAATGGTTGAATAATTTCCACATTTAAATTGTAAAGATCATGCCACCTCTGGCACGTGGCCCGATCACCCAGATCACAAAACTCCTCAAAATAGAACACCAGTATTGTACATGGTGTAATTACAACAATAAATCATATCCGTGATGTTTGGCCTAATCTTCATAAAGCATGTCAGGAAGTTCCTGTGCCTAGACACGAGTATGAAAATGTGCCTGAACTCTGTCTGCAAATACTGGCCATGCATCGAACATCTCTGTTCATGACACAATTTGACCATCCTGGCCTCAGTACAAGTGCCCCGACTGGCCAGATTTTAAAGCCTCACTGTAGGCCCTATTGAATTTTACGATATTTTCAAAGTGTTCGGAGAGTGCAGGTACAGGTCTCATAGCCTCTTGAAGGTCCCCAGAATACTTGCCTGGTACGTACTTCAAAGAATCAAGCCCTAGTTTTCAGCACACATTGAAGGCGTCTTCCTGACCTGCCTTATAAGAGAGGTGTCCCCCTGGTTCAGGTGTCCAGTGAGGGAGATTAACACTGTTTAATGTTGCATACTGACTTACTATAAACAATCTGTTGAACCAAAAAGACTTGTTCATTGATTGTGATTGCTGCCCAACCTGATACATGATGATTGAGTGGATTAACTCACATCATCAGTTTCATTATCAGATTACACCCTCCCAGACTCCTGAATGGAACAGCTGACTTGTCTGGCATCGTGCCACCTTTGTTGCTCAAATCATCGGCACCGCAGAGGGTCATGTGTTACACGCCCGACCTGACAGTGGCACAGAGCCAACAGCCGAGACATCCCGTGTTGGCAGGAAGCCAAACAGGTTGTTTACGACTATTGATATTTACTTCACCACCTGGTTACTGAAACTCATTGAGCAATTCACCAGAATTTGATTTCAATTGCTATTATTTGTCTGATACCATCTGTTAATGACCTACATTGTCTACTCTTAAAATCCATTCCATTGTGAGTTTTTTACAAGGAATCGTTGAAGCGAAAGAATCACACACCTGACACAGGGAAGGAATGTGTGTCTCGGGTCCAGACATCCTGAAAATCTCAGGTCATTTATGACCGTACCCTCCCTTAATGAAACAAGTGTGAGGAGGGGAGCAATTGTGAAGACCCTGGGTGTGAGGATGGGGTCCAGGTTGTGTGTTCCTCAAGCTGTGAACATCTCTCAAGGTGTTGCCAGAGTAGTGCAGTGGAACCATCGCCTGTCACCTCTGAAGTCCTGGGTTCAATTCCCAGTCGGTCCTGACACTCAGTGAGAGAGAGATGGTGGCTCTCTTTGACAGTGTAGCTTTCCTCTGGGGCTCTGGTTTCCTCCTGCATTTCCATACAAATTGTGATAGGCCTAGATTGTTTAAAGAGGCAGTAAAAATTAATGAGCCAAGTTTGAGGTCGCAGTTCTTGACAAGCTCTTAGTGCCTTCAACATGCTGCTCTCTCCACAGATGTCAGTCCTCATGCATTCTGTCCGACCTCCATAATCTGGACCCTCCCAGTCCCAGAATGTCCTGCATCCAGACACTGCACTCCACCCTAACCAGCTCAGCCCACCCAAGGACACACGCTTTGACTTGAAATTGTTTCTATTTTAGTAGCAAGTTTGTAAACAACATATATGATCATTATACATACAGTAATAATAATTCCTGTAACACAGCATCAGACCTGTCTAAACGTGACTCTCATAGATCATGATGACCGAAAATAACTGTGATGCAAAGCCAGCAGCAGTCTGTTTCCGCCGTGCATGATTTGGAACGGTTCATCTTGTCCAACTTTTGATATCTCGGAGAGAATTACATATTTCATAAAAAAATTCAGTGAAGTGTTTTTCTTTGGACTATAATGTGTGGGTGGCAAAGTAAACAGCGTAATTTTCATTTCAATTCAAGATGATATCATTTTTATGGGCGCAGATCTTGATAAGCGATGAAGACTATCATGTTGGGTAAACTTAGCAATCATTGGCATCATGTGATTAAAAGAAGACTTTTACAGCTTGTGCCTGACTTGGGCTTTACGCTCAACTCTCTGGGATAAAAATAGCCATGATTCACTAGGCTTAGGCTAGACAGGATAAAATAAGACCAGAAATATTGTCATTCTGCCAAGTCTACGGGATGGCCGCTATAGAGATGAACTCCATAAACATTAAGAGGTCATTAATTCTCATTTGAATAATAAAAACATGATACGACAGCTCAGCAGTTATTGGTCGAAGCCTACTACAGTAGTACTACGCCTAGTAAGATCAGCTGTTTGGGAGCTGGTGACCTATTTCTAAGCTCACCTGCAGAATGCTCGGACCTGCTTCTGTTCGGAGGTGAGTTGGTTGGTCTGACATGTCTGATTGTGAGCACACGACACTGGACCTGTTTCTTTGTGTTCGTGTTTTTTTTTTGTGGTTTATCTGTGGATAACTTGATGCCGGAGAGAGCTGGGATCTTTTGTTGCTGTAGGTTTCTTTGAGTGGATCGGACTTTGTCTCTTGAATAATCTTTGTGATCCAGTGTTGGTGGCGGCCTAACTTCCTCTGGCTGCCAGTGGCTTCTCTTTCTGGAGATGGGACTTCAGGACAAGAAATGGACTGGTGAAAGCCACCAGTTGAATAATGCTGAGATCAGCAAATGTGTCTTGTGCTTGTAGGCCTATTATTAAAAATTTTGCTTTCAGCCAGGACTAGAGATTTGATTTACTGTGTTTCCAGAATCCTGTATTGAGATCGATCCATTGAGATCATGATGGCATCTTTTCTTGCTGGCGTTTCCATATTATGTTTTTTCCTCAATTTTCTATCAGTCCATTTCAAACGTCAAGATGCAGCCTTCATTCTTGTAGAATTGGATCCCTTGTGGACTTTTCTACTGTCAGTGTCAACACCGATTCTTCCAGAAGGATAGTTAGACAGTCTCACGATCATGATCATCAAAGACCAAATGATCTCTTATTCTATTCACTGAGACCCAGTGTAACATGGACACCTCTTCATTGAGGATGATAAACAGGAAGACAATTTCCAGAATCTTAGAAAATTTTCGACCCCAACTGAAAATTTGCTAAGATTCTGGAAATTGACTTCCTGTTTATCATCATTTTGTGTGTCAATTTTTGTGCTTTCTCTTTCTTTGGATCTTCATTGAAGACATCATTTGTTATTCCGACACTAAGATCAGTTTCATTTTGACCCCTGTATGTAGGACATCATGCCTCCCCGACTAAAGATTGACTGATGTGTTTGTTTACAGCGCCACCTGTACCGTCAAACGTGATCAGTCGTAACTCCATCTACATGAGGTGTGACGCCAGCGCGCAATCAGCAACCAAACAGTCACGAATGGGCACGCCTAAACAGCCAGGAATGGGCACTCCAGCTAAAGTCCTTAGAGCTAAGACACCGACGAAGATGACGGTAAGTCATGGTGGAATCATTCAGAAAACTGGAGGAAAGAACTGACCATTGTTTAAACCTATGGAGAGGTTTGGGCTGAAAATGTCCGTGTATTAATGTGTCGATTTGTTGAATTTCAGGCGCAAAGGATACCAAACACATCCAAGGTAAGGCACTCCTACGTCTTCATTACATCAAAGTTGCTCTGCCCTCCTCCCCCCAGCCATGCTTTGACCACTGAACACAAGTCAACATATCAGCCCCCCTCCCCCACCCTGTGCTACCAAATCACAATCGCTCGCTTATGAATTTTTGCCATGATTACCGGTAATCTGGTTTGCATAAGTTCTAGGAGAGCTAGGGGAACAGGGAAATGAGATTTGGGTCCAATCCAACTTTGTAGGCCTCTCTGCTGATTGACATGTGACACTTGACTGACAGTCAGGGCTCGGGTCTCCAGTCGGTATTCAAGTAATTAGTAACAGTCCATTTCACATAAGGATCAAAACAGGGCTCAAATATAATATGAGTCATGTGTTTTTAAAATCCTGTCCTGGTGACAAGGGGACAATACCAAATCCTGGTCGAAGATCAATTTGGACAATAGAGATAAAACCCAATGATTTTGTAAGGGGGTTAGCAAAATACAGGTCGGGATCGGAAATCATGGCGCCGCCTGTCCTCCTGCTTACTCATTCGGGTCGAAAGCTACGGAGTTGTTGACTTGGTGACTGATCTATCCTGCTTGTTTTGGGCCAACCTTGTCAAATTGATGTCAAATTACGTTTTCGACCCATGTGGCACACTTTGTCACCGGTGCAACTGGTGTGTGTCAACCATGACATGATCTGACATGGCGCACTTTGTCGTCGATGTCAGCATGATGGACCGCCGGTCAAAAGTGACGTCATAATGAGCCACTGCCATGACTGCACAAGCTCTATACACCAGAAACAATCAAATCTCCTTCTGAGTCCCAAGATCCCTCCGGCTCGTATTGGTTGTGAATTTCTCCGAACACCAACTCCTCAAAACCCCCCCCCCCTCATTAGCACCCCTTCATTCCATAGTCACCATTAAGTTGTATATTTACACGAAATCCTCTTGATTTTAGCCCCCAGCCTCTGCAGCAAGCAGCACAGCAACAAGTGCGAAGTGGGCCGATGTTCTATCCCCAAGTAAAGTTGTCCCGGTAGGTATACTGACTATACACCAACACTGACAGCCAGCCTGTGAGGCTCGACAGATTCACCCCAGGAGGGGGCTCATTGACAGATAACTGAGGGAGTGACACCCCAAAATCATGAATCACACAAAAACTCTGGGTAAATTGCTTTGAACTGATCAAAATATCCTACCAAATATTGCCTTTGTCATGTGTCCTGAGTACTTATTTCAAATTTTTCAGGATCCTCTAAAGAGGGCGCTGTTCGCAGATGAACTCTCCACACCTCAGCCGACAAGGGAGGAGCCGAAGACGTCGAATCAATCGACGCCCAATACGAGTCTGGACGCTGTATCGCCACGATTATCGCTGAGCGATGAGGACCTCAAAAAGTTTCAGGTACGGTTCTTGAACTCTTGTATCATAGAGAGTTTGAAATCAATTTCTAACCCACTTGTAGTGTCCTTTTATTACGATTAACAGGTACATATTGAGTGTCTGCAGGACTAAGGTCTCAATCCTCTAGAACTGAGACCTAAGACCTACCTCAGTCCTACAGAACTAAGGCCTGAGACCTCTAAAACTAAGACCTCAGTCCTACAGAACTAAGGCCTGAGAGCTCTAAAACTAAGACCTCAGTCCTACAGAACTAAGGCCTGAGAGCTCTAAAACTAAGACCTGTCCTACAGAACTAAGGCCTGAGACCTCTAAAACTAAGTCCTCAGCCCTCTGGAACCAAGACCTGAGACCTCCAGAGCTGAAATCTCAGTCCTCTAAAACCAATCTAAGATCTGAGGCCTCCAGGACTAAGGCTGAGGCTCCTGCACTCTAAAACGAAGGCTGACAAGTGAAACTACAGTTCCTGTTTTGCTTGCAGGAAATCGAAGAACGCGAGAAGAAGCTTCTAGCCGAGATTAACGAGATGACACAGAAACAAGAGAAGAAAACAGGAAAGTCACATGACCTTGTGGCATCTAAACAGAGTATCGACCAATGTGCTGCCTCGGTTCAAAAAGCTGCCGATAATTTTAATTTGTATAATAACAGTTCACCACGCAATCTCTCAGTTACGTCAGGATTCAGCCTCGAACCCAGTCCCGATCGTGAATCGGATCATGGTGCGAAGAAAGGTGGGGACCAGATTGGACAGAGTCCACTGTCAGACGTTGATAGCGCTGTTGATGTGAGTTCATTGCATAATCTGACAATAGATGAGATCAACCACAGTTTGAATCAATCACAGATGCACTTTGAACGTTTACAGTCAGAATTTCGGACTTTACAAAGTGGTCACCTTGGCGACGGTGACATCATGATGAAGCTGCAGCAGATTGAGAAGCAACAACGTGTTGTTCTGCGTCAGCAGCAGGATCTTCGTCGGCAACTCAGCGAGCAGCAGAAACAACTTCATGAACAACAGAGACTCATGAAAGAACAGAGACATCCACCATCATCACCGCCACCTAGTGCTCAGAGTGAGGCTGCGACGCCGTGTGCAATCACAGCAGGTGCTACTCGTCGCTTCTCAACGTCCGAGAACAGTCCATTCGCGTTTTTCAATCGTTGCCAATCAATTCAGAAGGAGTTAAAGAGTGATCATGGAGTGGTTATGCCCACTTCCGTCAAACTTAGCCCAGCTGTGACTCTGCCAGAGAATCTGAACATACCGTTACATACTCCACTCGCTATGGTGGAAAGTTCTCACAGCCATGACAGCCAGACGTCAAAACCGTCCTCCATGCGGTGTGCAGCAGAGGTGAAGTCTACTCCACTACAGAGTGTTCAGTCGGCATTCAAACGGACCAGATTGACCGGTGATGACGCTGATCATAGCTTTGAACTAGGCCCTGGTTTGCTCACCATGACGCCATACACTGCCGCCACGCGTAAGACACGGACGCAGTTATTGGCCAAGACGATCCTGTCAGCCACGTCCCTAAAGTTCCATAATGCTCTCCTGGATGAGGAGGTGGGGTTGTACATGATGGGAGGGTGTAAAACGGAGGTGGAGAAACGGTTTGAAACAGTCTGTCGTCCGCTGAATCCTGTGGCGAGGACCTTAATGGAAGGGGATGATATGGTGAGTACGAGTGATTGTCTTCACCCCCTCAGTTGTTTGGGCGTCTTACTGAGTCATGACTTGTTGACTGTTGATGCCGAGTAGTGACCAGCCCAGGGCTCTGTTTTGGTGGGTAGGTCATGAGTGTTGGGAGGTTTCCCTGAGCCGGTATGCCGAGCTTCCATCAGTTTTCGTCAGTCGCATAGCTAACTTCCCACAGTGGGTCAGAGTATGTCGTGGAGTCTAAGCACCAGGGTGTTCCCTGGATGTCAGCCGGCGATTCAGACGAACTATAAATGTGATATTTTTTCCATTCCAGCATTTCATCCCAATCAAAGACAACATCAAGTCCCAAAGTTACACACCAGAGGGCTCTGCATTCAGCACATTCATCAGATGAGAGCGACCTCTTCATGTAGTTCGTCTCAACCATTGTCTCGTAAACAAATCGTGTTGTGCGACTTCAGGGCATTTTGTATCATTAGTCACCGTAGTTAGATAGACAGAGAATTCTTCTGGACTTGCTTAAAAAAATTGAAAAACGTCTACATTTACATTTGTACAGAAAATTAAAAAAAAACAGCAAAATAAAAACTAGTCCGGTTGCTCCAAAGATGCATGTGTCGAGGAAACTGCTGTCTACTTGTTTGATGTATATATAGGTCGTTTTATTTCCTGGAAGTCTGTAACTTGTATGTTTTAGTTCTGGTTTCATTCCTGCCCGTTCGTCAAGGGATTTCTCCATGATGTGGCATTTTCCATTCACTTTGCCTGCTGTGTTCAGAAAGACTTGGCTGCTGCAGTGGATTCACAAAGATTTGCGACCATGAAGGCATTGTAAACTTGCCTGTCTGCAGAGCGTGTTCGTCCATCTATTTGCAGCCCTGTGTTGACTGTGAAACGTATTCTCTCACGAGCGTAAAATGTGTTCTCTTACGTTGAGTACAAAATGTGTTCTCTTACATTGGGTACAAAATGTGTGTGTTCTTTATGTCGAGCACAAAATGTGTTCTCTTATGAGTACAAACTACATGTGTGTACTCTTTATTAGGTTCTGTACAAATTGGAATGTTTTAGTCTAGTTTGCTGTCGTGTGTTTGTTGGATGTGAATGGATTTCTTTGTTCTGTCATGATGGGATTCTATGCACTCAATAACTTAAAATTATGAATGTTTTATGCATGATATCTTGAGAAGCAGGACTTTGAAATCAGCGTGAATCTGGATGTGATACCTCCTTATCTATGCATAGATATTTATTTGTATGAGATTTGACCAAGACTTTAATGTAAATAGATAATAGACTTCATATAAAAAACAACTCAAATATACAATTTTCAAAGTACTGATGGATTTATGTTATATTGTGTGTGAAAACTCATCTTGAGCTAATCAGGAGTTCTCAACACCCCATCTACACCCTCATTAAATCTCTGATGTGCCAGTTGGTTTTGCCAGTGTCGCCATCTATCAACATGGACCAGAATCATTTGGTGGGACCCCTGTTCGTGTAGCCCCCCCCCCCAATTCATCACCAGTGCTTGTCAAAGGTGAACTCGTGGCCATGCCAGCCTATGAACGTCCACGACGACGGCAGGTCCTGTCTTTGCCGCAACACTCCTGGTGTAATATCTGCGAGTGTTTCTGTGTGTTTATGTTCCCCCTCTCACTCTACTGCCCTATTGGACATCGTCTCTAGCTGTCTATTGTCTCCACAATCCCAATACAAAGAAGAAAACACTGAAAAATGGAGAACATTCGCAGATGTTACACCAGCTCAGTGGCGCCGCCGGAGTGGAGCGGCAATGTTTGGAACTAGTCTAATTCTCGGACTTTGTTATTTGACAGAAGTACCAAATATGGTTGACGTTGAAAGAAATTTGTGGATACACCCACTGATTTGACAGGTCGTAAAACCACTGTTCTGGGTTGGAATCATTAGTTATGGTGTCATGATATTGATTTAGAAAGGTAGATGTTAAACTGTATATTGTTTGTTTTGATAATCTATGCGGGGTTTTGCAGAATGACGAATGATAAGTCAACTGCTGTCACCAGATTTTTTCGCCAGGTCAGTTCAGCACTGACACTGACAGTGCATGTCATGCATGTGTTGTGGTTGTGACTCATGCGGGGCTGTGCATGCAAAGTGTCATGGGATCTGGAGATGGTTCATGTGTTAGGTATTGATCAGGAGGTACCTTGATAATGATAAGGACCTAAGGGAGCCTAACAAATAGGCCTCTGACCGTAGTCCCGTAGTCCTTGATCTGTTGATTGCTGACGTCGACATCATAAAAATATTCATAATTCTACAAAGTCAAAGAAGTTTGCTTTTGGGGGGCAGGTATGATGAGATGCATTGCTGACGTCGTACGACGTAATATGACGCAAAGCCAGGGGGAGGGGCAAAATGCTCAACCCAACAGAACGATGTTCTTGAAAACGCTAAATACCGGTAGGCCTAGGCCTAGGCCTACCGGACCCGGCATTGTCTATGTCATGATGATAGGCGATATGGTTATGGACGATGGTTGATCTTCAATGATTTTATTATGGACAGCAAGCATGGATGATGATGATATGGACCACCCGTCCACTCATCAAGGAGGTCCATTCTTGAATTTTGCACGTAGCACAGCGTTCGTCATGTGATATATCTTCCTTCCAGATGAATGTGCACAGCAGCACATTTGGTTGGGTGACCCTCGGGGTCCTACTCTTCCTAGGGACGTTCGGTCTTCACGGAGGATTATATCTTACACTTTATGCAGTCGCTACAGTGTTAGGGTAAGTGTACTCTAACTCATTGTGTGGGAAAACCATATTGTCTGCATAGACAGAGTACATGTAGAGTTAGGTCGCTCGGACGTCAGGGTAGTTGACATCTTCACCTCCTGATTGACTGACTGACAGGAGGCTTTCATCTCCCAGTGGTGGGGTTCGCAGTAGAAGTACAATTCTTGATCAGTAACACTAACAGGGTTGTCTCTGTTTAAGTGCAGGCTGTTTGTGGAATTTGTACCTGATGACCTAAATTTACATAAACAGAAAAAAATAAAAATGGAAAAGACTCAAGGCACAGGGATGGCCATGGGCCTAATTAGAATTGGCTGAAGAACCAATATCCTGGCTTGTATAGGGGCACCGTGACCTGACATCCCATTTGTGAAGTAGTGTGTCAAGAGTTATGACCCAGATAGTGATGGAACCTCTTTCATGAAAGCCTTTGTCTTTCAGCTGTTTTTGCTGTTTCTTGTGTCCTAACCTGTTTTGTTCATAACATTTTTTCCAGGGGATTTGTTGCCTTCCACCTCCACGGCATGAACAAGTTAGACGACGAGGAAATGATGTCAAAATATAAACGTCTGCCAAAACCAAACATCGGGATCAAGAAGCTGGTCGCTGAAGTCCGTGAAGCTGAGACCAAATATAAATCAGACAAAAGATTGACTGGTGCAAATATCATAGATGAAGTTCTACAGGAGGTAAAGATTGTTCGCCATTTAGTGTTGGATCAGGTCTTTGTCATTCATTTGCCCTTTTCTTCTGTTTTGATGAGGAAAGATGAGCTTTATGCTGAAGAATCCAGGCACTGTTTCGACATTTTCCAGTTGTAGCTATGTGGACAGGAGACTGATTCCAGAACACCCTGCCAGACGTTGCACCATATGGCTCAGTAGTCGCACCATACTATGTGACCCAATCTAACAAAAGTATGTTGCAACTGAGAAAAGGTTAACGGCCTTACAACACATAAGCTGAAATGTATGTCTGCAGGTTGACAATAGTAGTGGACAGCAGTGATAATAGTTGAGTGAACTGATGGCCAATGATGATCACCTGCAACAAGTGCCTACTTTTGCTGGAGCGGGTCACACATGACCCGGCTAAATCTCAGCGGAACTGGAAACAGGCTGTCACGCATCAAGAATGGCACAGGCTTCTACGGATAGTAGTTGTGAATCTAATGCACTTTCCTCATTTCAGGTGCTTTTTTATCTGTTCCGTGACTATATCAAGTCGTGGTACAGAAAGATCAGCGATCATGAAAATTTTCCACACGACATTCGTCAGACGATGCAGCGAGTCATCATCGCATTTTCTGAACGATCAAAACAGGTGGATTGGGTGCCATATTTCACGACACGTCTTGTGGATGATTTTGCCTCACATCTTCGACTTTACAGACGCTCGCAAGAAAAAGTGGCCATATATAGAAAAGACGGTGAGTTCTTTATACTGGGGCCACTTCATCTAAGTTATAGTTTTAATCTGTACCAATTGAGGAGCCCTGATAGGCGAGAGGCTATCCCGTCTGCTCAGCAAGCGGCAGGTCCCAGTTTCGAATCCAGCCCAGCCCATAGGGATTCATTCCTGGCTCTTCAGGTTATTTGTATGGGGCAGTAAGCCATGGTGCCTTGTACCTTGTGCCTTTGCATGGGCAAATCCAATACCTGTACCAATGTCATCTTTATTGAGCATGCATCTCAGTCAGCTCGTCACCTGTTCCCCTCTCCTCTTCAGAATCAAAACCCCCTCCCGACCTTGAGTCCATCTTCTTCGACCTTGAGGTGGACATGGAAGACAATATCACTAGGGATATGATATGTACAGACAGGGAACATGAGAGACGTGAGTAAAAGTTTGAATCCCGGGATATCATATCCTTTCTGAATATCATACCAATCATATGAAGGCTCTGATGAGTGGAGACCCAGTCCCCCACATGTTAGAGGCTGAGGTCTTCATCACTGGCCTGTCAGCCAAATAGCAAAGATGGAAATGGATTGAGAATGATCAGATTTGTAGGTGGAGTACACTACGACCATGATTTGCCTACTCCTAGGGATTGATCAGATTTGTAGGTGGAGTACACTACGACCATGATTTGTCTACTCCTAGGGATTGATCAGATTTGTAGGTGGAGTACACTACGACCATGGTTTGCCTACTCCTAGGGATTGATCAGATTTGTAGGTGGAGTACACTACGACCATGATTTGCCTACTCCTAGGGATTTAATCAAGAGTTTGATGTTTGTTTTCAGAGTACCTGCAGGATCTGAGTGAAGTCTTACTCTTCCTTCTTCTCCCTCCCGACGACTTTAGCAACAAACCATTCCGTTATATCCTCCGTGTAAGTACTCATAGCAACAAACCATTCCGTTATATCCTCCGTGTAAGTACTCATAGCAACAAGCCATTCCGTTATATCCTCTGTGTAAGTACTCATCTATTCTTTGTTTAGACAGCAACTCAGTCTAGCTACCCATTACATGTTCAGATATCAACTCCATGTCATCAGCCTACATTTATTTGAAAGTCAACAAACCAGTTAAATCCTGGCTGTCGTATCTGATGAACTGCTCATGTTTTTTTCAGGAGATTCTTGTGAACTTTGTTTTCCTCCCGACAATTGAGATGGTGTCTGACCCAGATTATGTCAATCAAACTATAGCCTGGTTGGTAAGTTCACCTCAAGGTGCCTTGATAGCTGAGTGGTTCTCATGTCCGCTTGGCAAGCAACTGGTCTCAGATCCAGAGTGGGCCTGAATCCAGTCTGGGCCTGTGGGATAAATCATCCCAAGTTCACCTCAGTACTGAGTATGACATCATGAGGATAACTTGGTTTCTTGATAAAGGTGTGAACTTGGTGGTTTGACATTAATGATCAATCCCTGACGTTACCTTTTCAGTGCAAAGAGACAACGTTCACCAACGAAACGTTCATGGCAATCATCAAGATGTCGGATTCTATTGAAGAGCTCCAGGCCGTCAAGGAGAAGGTTGACCTTGACATTGCTCGGCAGAGGTCAAGGGACACGGGGGGTGAAGACGGTGAGAGAAGAAATCCATTCTAGATTGACGTAAATGACAAAAATCTGTGCACTTCCACCGAAACCTCAAACATAACCTTGGTCTGAAACTGAATGAATAGTTATTGATCATGTGTGTTTATTTTGCAGATATCCTGATCAAGGCGCAGCTGGGTAGCCTGCTCCACGTGAAAGAGGCGTGTGAGATGAGAATACAGAGGATTCAGGACGGGACTGATGAGGATTTCACAGAGGCTTCGGGGGTAGGCCTACGCTATCATCACTTTGCTGTGTGTTCTTGTCGTCCCAGTGATGGCAGTGCGGAGTACACGGACACTAGTGTGTGTGTTGCACAGAAGTAATTGTACTACATGTAGTGACTAATGCACAAGTGCATGCACTCCAATGATGCAACAGAGTGCAACATCATGACCTCGGATGAGGTCATATACAAGATATGATTCACAAGGTCATTTTGTGTGCTCTGTCTGCATAACATGTCCCGTGTTAATGTATATTGATGATTTCCAGTCATTTAGGAGTTTTTGAGGATTGAATGAAGAGTTCCCAGACACAAAATCCAAAGTCCTGTTTAACTTTGTCACTTTTCTCTTTCAGCTTGACATGACTAAACTCATGGCCCCCGGCCAGCGCCTCTATAACCTGCCATTTGATGTAGTGCTCAATAATAACGTCGCGTTGGACTGCTTCATGGAGTTCCTGACGAGTATCGGTGCCAGTAGCTACCTCAGTTTTTACTTCAACGCCGACGGATTCCGCCTGACGATGGAACAGCAAATGAACAATGCTCGTCAGAAACAAACAATAGATGGCATGATTGAACCCGACGTTGAAAATCTGCGCGAGATGGCCATGGTGATATATGATCAGTATCTGTCGGAGAAATCCATGCAGCGGATCAAACTGGACACTGATCTTGTGAAACGGACATTTCAGCGGATAAAAAATGGACCAATAGATAATGAAGTGTTTGAAGAAGCTCAAGCCAGGGTGGGTCTCTTTGCTGGTGATTCGATAGGGTGTTCTTAATGAGCTCATAAATGTGTGGCTTTGCTACAGTTCCTTTTACTGCTGAGGCACTTCACATTATTATCCCAGTCTCTCAAGAAACCTTTCTGTGTACCAGTCTAACTGCTGGTTATAGGGGAATACAGTTGTGTGTATTCGGAAAAATGTTGGTTCTGTTTGCAGGTGGCAGATATCTTACAAGAAGACAAATACTTCCTAGCATTCCGTAAAAGTCAGATGTATATCAAGCTCCTCGCCGAGCTTGATCTGCTTCAGGATGGGAACCGGTCGGATATGGAGGACTTCGGGACCACGGACGATGGTAAGAAATGATACAGCTCTGGTTGGTCAGATGATGCTGCCTCTTAAATATCAGTAACAGCCGCATAGTGTATGTTGTTAACATGACATGTGGAGTAAGCCTACTTCATGTAACACTTCTCTTCCCTTTCAGAATCCATCTCATCCAAGACAAGCAGTTTACATGCTGTGAGTATAATGACCTTTACATAATAACCTTAAGTGTTGTGTGTGTGTCCACCTTATTTCTTCATCAGTATAATAAGGGGGCTCGAGGAGGTGGTGGTGGGGTGGTTGGGGCTCAACGATTACTGGATAATTTGCAGGTGTTGTGGGAAAACCTCTATAATCTTCACTATCTTTGAAATCTTTACCCCTCATTTGAATTTTGGTCTAAATTACATTCTCAAGACAACTCATGAATCGACTCTATCCTGTTGACTGTCTTCATGCCATCATCATGATGTCATGAAACTGCAGACCAGAGATGTGGCAACACAGAACCATTAAGTGTTGCTCCATGTGCGAGTTGGCTCTCTATGGGCGAGTTGGCTCTCTATGGGCGAGTTGGCTCTCTATGTGCGAGTTGGCTCTCTATGGGCGAGTTGGCTCTCTATGGGCGAGTTGGCTCTCTATGGGCAATTCACACTGGTTAGTTTCATTACTGCTTTTATCATGCCCAGTGACACAAGAGACTGCCTGTAGTTTTCTATGGGTGAGTTGCCCGTAGAGAGCCAAACTGAGTTGGAAAAGTCTCACACCGAGCAGTGCCTTTTGACCTCAAAATGAATCAAGAAGACTAGCTCTGGTCTCACTGCACTGTTCGTCAGGATATCCGTTTTGTCAAAGTTCCAGAAAGTGGGAGTGGATTGATTTAACCCTTTTTCTTCAACACTGAGTTCCATTCTGGTTTCAGACTTTGAAAGATTTACATAACATAATGTATCACCACCAAGTAAGTCATGTGATCGTTTCATTTGGCTTTAGGATTTGGGACTCGTTCATATTAAACTAACTTGTTTATTTATGTTTATGTTTGTAGCATTGAAAAGTTTTGATTTTGTCTTTGAGAATTTGGAGACAGTTTTATATCGAGGAGACTGGAATCTCCTGGTCTTCCCCAAACTTCAGCAATGGAACCGTTGTCACTAGTGACAAGCTAACAGAATGTTTGTCCAGACCTAGGCCTAGTGGTTTTGGTATTGGAACACTTGACTACCAGTGGCCAGTTTGTGTCATGCTTCACAAACTTTTCCTGGGCACTTTAGTTTACTAGGAATAGTTCTGGTGAAGGCCTACGCACACTTGTGCGATTCACACTGCATTCACATTAAATTTGTCATTATATTTCCCCACGATGCCTCCGTACAATGGGCACATCTGAAAATCACATCACAGGCCCCCAATAATGGTGTGGCTTATGCTCCTAAGAGAATCTGTTGAGAAGAGTGGAGGACTTCACTATCTGCCTTCCCCTGATTTCATAACACTATTGTGAAAAGCAAACTGAACCGATGCTGATGTTGATGGAAGATCAGGGGACTCCTTGCATCTCCATTGTGTGTTTAACACATGCACTTTGGGCAAACAGAACTCGAGCCAAAAATCCGTACTTTGTCCTCATTGTGGTCTGCAGTGTAGGAGGAAACAGGATGTTTGGGAATACACCTGAATTGTTAGAGTTTTCCTGTCAGGGACTTGAGAAATGGACAGAACTGCTGACATTGAATCAGACCTGCAACCTTCATGGTGACAGTCACTCTCATTTGCACTACGCCACTCTGACAGTTATCATACGTGAACTAGGTTCATTAATCCTGGATGTATGGGAGGCTTGTTTCTGTTTGCCCGTCTACATCCAAGCCGTGTCAGTCCCACTAGTGACACTGAGATATGTCCTGTTAGCCATGTTTTATGACGATCGCCTCATGCATGAGGTTTGGTTGGCATGAACTCGGAGAAATAACTCTTTGTTTTCTAAATCACATGTTGAATGACCGTTAAAAAACCTTGACTGGTCTGTCTAGAGTCATTTTTGTTCCTCTCTATCCACTCCGTCATTTGAATGACTTTTCTGATCTTCACTCTCACTTTACATACATTTAAAAAACCTTTTAGATTCCATGAATATGCATCATCTCATGAAATATCTTGTCTCCATCTTGGAATTGGATGAAATATTTGTTCGCTTGTGTGTCTGTCAGCTTCTCGGTGTCAGGAAGGGGTCGTGCCTGCTCATTTGCATATCTTACCCTCAAATGACCTTGACCTTGTTTTGACCTTGGATTCAAGGTCAATGGTCGAGGGTATGATTGTCATAGAAGATGGTAATGGGGTGCGGAATGTGCTTTTGCCTGTGGCAGGGAGCTTTTAGTCTGGTGATGTTGGAGTTGTGTTTTTGTCCTAATTTACATATTTCATCTCTCTCAGTCTGTTGAAGATCTTGCCTCTGTGTCGTCGTGTGACAGTATGTCGTCAGCGGAGGTCGTCACGCCCACTGCCCCCAAGAATCCTTGGTTCTCCATATCAGCTAGGATCACACAAACAGGTGAGAAGAAAAAGAGAAATGGTCTATAGAGGTTCTTCACGTGATGTCACATTTCCATGACGACACGATGCCGCCATATTGGCTGTCAAAATGTCAGTCAACATCACAGCATCAACACAGCGTCAACACACAGATCATGACATCAAAATGTCATGATGTGACAGTTTTGACGTCATCGCTGGCCATTTGACGGCTGACATGGCCGATTCTTGGCAGTAACATGACTGTTGTTGGCACTGACAGTGGTTTGGACGCTTTTACTGTTGGCAGTAAACAATTCTAGTTAATGTCCTGTAGGCTGTAGTGATTGAGTTCTATCATCAGCCTCTAATCGTCTTATCATTTCTCATACGACAGTTTCTCCCTTATTTCAGGCATCGCCAAAGATGATGCTACAAAGAAAGAGTTTGCCCTGTACGCCATCACAGTGACCAAAGCCAATCACGACGGGACGGAAGAGGTCTGGAATGTTTATCGGCGTTACAGCGATTTCCACGATCTCCATCTTAGTATCAAAGAACGGGTAGGTTGATATGATCTCCATCTTAGTATCAAAGAACGGGAAGGTTGATGCGTAACTTTGTGAATCTTGTGGACGTTTCGTGGCACATCGGATGGCCACAGATACGAAATTCCATTTTCCCCAACTTTTAACATCTATTGCAATGGTTTCGAGCATTAGCTGTGCTTGAGCAAGGGGCGTGAGGGACTGTTGACTACACTGTAACCTTGATTTGACCTTTGACCTTGACTATGGATTGAATGACTCATTTATGATGGGCAGTTGTCACTTTATGAACTGTGTGTCCATTTCAGAAACTTTCTAAGTTTATCTACAAGGTGAGGAATTCTGGTTCCCCCGGGATATGATTGGGTTGCTACCGTGTGTCCACAGCTAACCTCATTCCTCATCTCATAACATATCCATTCCTTGTCAAATCCAACGGATCCCATCCTCCTCATTATAGACCAGTTTCCATCTCTGCTGCTCCCTCAGACAGAGTGTCAAGGGTGTGTTGGCAACGGACAGAACCAGTCTCTCTGTATTAGGCAGCACAGGACAACTCTTCTGTGAAAATGAACAAACAACTTCTCTGTTTACGGATGGTTACCTGATGGAAACATCCAGCAAAACCCTCAAAATAGAATCCTGATTCAGTAACCGATGATATTCTTGTTGTATCCTTCAGTATGAAGAGCTCAGCACGTTGACATTCCCCGGGAAGAAAGCATTTAATAATATGAATAAAGAATTCCTGGAGAGAAGACGGAAAGATCTTGATGGCTATCTTCAGGTGAGGCACATCTTCATTTCGAGTGTTATTCGTGATGTAGTGCCTGGGCTTTCCTTCTGGAGGCCCCAGGTTCAAACCTACATGTACTGTTGTCATAGGACTCCTTGCTTCACCTTCATGTTTAGGTCTGGTTATTACATGACTATAGTCCGTTTAAATCATCTGGAGCTCGATGGGTGTATATCAGTCAAACCCATAGTAACTGGACAACTGGACAACAATGAACTTAGGGTTTACTCTAAACGGTCCAACACACATTGTTTTCTAACCAGCTGAACCTTGGTTCAAAATAGAACATGCAAGTAGGCCTTGATTCGAAATTGAACACAGGCATGGTGTATGGGATTGGCTGGAAGTGTCCTGTCAATAAAACGCATTTCAATAGCCAGACTTCACCAACAATAGCAAGGTCTGCCTGACAATCAAAGGGTCCTCCCATTGGGGTCCAGATGATTTAAACGTACTATAGTAGGCCTACACAAGAACTCAACCTCATCGTCATGACTGTTGTCTCTTTCCAGACCTTACTTCATCCCAAGATTATCACCTCCTCATCAGGTCTTCAGGAGTTCGTCGCACAGTTCTTGGACCCTGTCGCGTGGGAAAAGGGCAAGAGCGAGTTTGTCAGGAAGGTAAATATATCCAAACCAAGACAAATCTACTCAGAGTCATTTGGTTCTAATCTGTTGGTCATGGGTAACTAGACTGGTACTATACCGGTACATTAGGACAGGGACCAGTCATGACCATTGACTAATGACAAAATAATCTACCCCTGTACTTTTAACTTCTATTCTCAACATTTTTGATTCGGTTTATTATATTAAACGTATATTTAAGTGTTTTCATTAACTTCATTTTCACAACATTTGAATCAGAATTTGATGTTTTTGATAAAATTTTATTGTTTTCATTCATTTCTGCAACAATTCTTTCATTTTTTTGTCACCAGGAGCCGAATAAGGTAAACATAGTGGCACAGTTTGCTGTGGGAAAATTTGTTGGGTCGGTTCATCCAGTATAGAGGTTCTTCACGTGACGTCACATTTCTGTGACGACACGATGCCACCATATTGGCGTCAAAATGTCAAGCGACGTCACGGCATGAACACAGCGTCAACACATGTATCGTGACGTCAAAATGTCATGACGTGTCAGTTTTGACATCATCGCCAGCCATTTGACGGCCAACATGGCCGATTCTTTGTAGTCACATGATCGTTGTGACGTCAGTGAAGAACCCCTACAAGTCGGATGTCTGGATGAACTCATCAAAACGTAGAGATATTTGTTGTCATGCACTAGGCTTTGCTTCTTTCATTTCCATGGAATGTTGTTGGGTTCAGGCCTCATTTATTGTGCTGTAGTGTCACTGATATACCCTCCCCTCAAATTTTGTTGGAAATACTCACAAGAACTCTCTAGATTTCCACTCCGCACGCAATTCTGCTCTAATGACGCCAATGGCACAATTTTAGGAATCGACTTCTGTGTGATTTTTCAGACAGAGCCAAACTTTGTGGAGGAGGTCTTCGATAGTTTATGGGAAACTACCCTACTCCTGCCTAAAATGTCACTGCCAGCTTATGTTGTGGTCTGTTGTATTGTTTATTTGTAACACAGATGGTGTTCTTGTGTCTGTTGACTCATCTGCCCCCACGTTCACACGCAGTGTCTTCTATCAACGTTTAAATATCAACAAGTGTTCGTGATAAATTGGAAAGAATTTGAAGAAAGATTCTTCAGATGGTTGATATGAACAACATTTCTTCAAATATTTTTCAATTTGCACCATATAGGATGTGAGAAAACTTGGACAGAAGGTGCTGTCTGCTAGGCTTTGGGGCAGATGTGTTAAGATTGTTGAGCCTTAACAACCGATAGTGTTCATGTATCTATTAACATTGTGATCAGTCGTATTCTAACACCAAACTGAAGAGTTTTTTTCTGAATCGTAATCCAGATTCTAGGCTCACTGTGTGAAGCTTCTGAATTTGGATGCCTTCAAAAGAGTAAATCAATGGGGAACCCGCACAACATTCTCTCCTGACAGGTCGGCGCTGTGAGCGGTTGTACCGAAGACGTCAAAAACAGAGCAAAGCAACGCAATGTCGTAGCGTCACGATGTCCTTGACACAATGTAACACGGACTGAGACGTCAAAAGAAAGTCCAATTGCTCATGGTGTCTCATAGTAGCGGTAGTTCTGTGGGTTCCCCATTGAAACATTGCCTTATGGTACACCCTGTATCATGCTATGTTCTTATCAACGCAGGTGGTACCGGTAGTCATTCATCTGTCTCTTGAATCGAAGAAACCAATCGCGTTTCGTTTACGAAACTCTTCAGTGCCTTGCTTTCACACATCAGTATCTGCTTGGACAATGGATTCATACTTCACAAGGTCATAACATTACAGTGTTTGCTGAATCCTCAAGGATTGATTCCTGACTAACCCTAGTGACGGACATAACATACCAAGCAGAGGAGATCCAATCTTGGTGTGAACATTCCTCTTTGTCTCATCCTCCCACAGCAGGGTTTTACCTTGCTCCTCTTCATACACTCTCACACACTGTTAGAGGATGAAGAGGCAGAAACCCTGCTGTTGGAGGATGGTTTATCTTGAACTGATGGAGATCAAACTGAGTCAGCTATACTTCAGACTATGGAAAACCTGTAGTTGTGTTAGAACAACTCGGGCCAGTTATCCAACACTGAATGCAGTATGAGACACTCCGTTTGTCCGATGTACGAACTCTGCCACAAATGTAGTCATGTACTAGCTTTCTTTAGACGTGTGGCCTGACCTGTGCCGACTCCCTTCAGGCCTGTGTGGCCTGACCTGTGCCGACTCCCTTCAGGCCTCTGTGTGGCCTGACCGGTGCCGACTCCCTTTAGGCCTCTGTAATGCCTGGTTTGGTCAGGAAACTTAACCTGTGCCAAGTCCTGTCAGACGTTGCGGCAACATCCTCATAATACGCTGTCTCTTCCAGGTTGAAGTCAATGATTTAGCATCTGAGATACTGATCAAGCTGGCCTTTGTTCGTATAGTTAGTGTTTATAATGATCACTGTGACATCTTTACTTAGTGTGGGTTGGGCTGACATGCAGTGCCATCTTTTGGTGAACTAGCGAACTGTCATGGATTGGTTGCACATGGTTGAACTTTTAATCTGTTTTGGTTAGAAATTGTTCATGTTTTCTTTAGAAGTGGCCGTAAATGACATCTCAAACTTGTATGGACAACTTGTTTGGAGGCAGATGTATCTCACAATAGGTTCTGTCAAATGGGAAGATGCAGCATGACGAACTTCATGGGATGTGGGTTCTGATTGGCTTGGGTTGGCCTTCGTATCAGGACTGCTGTATGCGCTCTGATTGGCTGGGGTGGGCTTCCTTATTGGGGCACAATTGCTGTATGCTCTTTGATTGGCTAGGGTGGGCTTTCTTTTCATGGCCAGGACTGCGGTATGCTCAACCCGTTGCATGACTGTGTGTTTTAGAATTTGATTGAAGATTGATGACTGATTATTTTGGTGATGGGGTGTAACAGGGATAGAGAAATCTATCTGAAGTACGGTAGGATTTGTTTGCTAAGAGGGAATTTCTGAGGGCATCCACTCTGGAAATTTGCAAAAACACCAGATACACCAGATGCTTGCTATTCGCAAGAACTGGCTCAGATTCTCCGCCGGCCTGATCCATTGTAGCTGACAGAATCTGACAGCATGTTTAATATTTCCAGATGGATACGCTGGTAAATCCCCTCAAAAACTCCGTCAGGAATGTCGGAAATGCCGTTAAATCTGTGCCAGAGAATTTCGTTGACGGAGTCGCCAAGGTTTCTGGGGGAATCAAAGGAATCCCTGGGAACGTGGTTGATGGCTTCGGAAAGTTATTCAAGGTAAAGTGTCCGATCTATTTCGATGTAGAATATTTGTGGTCATTGTACGACAGTCAAATTTTCATTGGTAAAGGGTCACACCTCTCTGCTCTCGCTCCAGTCGGACCACTGCAGGCGGACACTTGGTGTCATCACAGACCGAAACATTCTTCTGCTAAATATGATTGTGTGAGGGAGTATAATATCCTTTGGCAGATGGCCTCCTCTCTGCCCCAAGGATGTCTCTCTTGGATGACACCAGGGGGAGACCTCTACCAGCCTCAAAAGTGTCACCTTGAGTAGAATGATTCTACAAGTATTTCCTAAGAAATGCTGCTAAAGTCGTGTTTGATGGATGTCAACCGTCTCTTTTTCTGTAGGCTCCTAACATGACGACGAACATGACCAACTCAAAGGAGATTTTAGACAGTGGTAAAGTCGGCGCGGCCATCGACGTCGACGACGATGATAACATACCGTTGAGGATTATGCTTCTGTTGATGGATGAAGTGTTTGACCTGAAGCACAAGAACCAGTGGCTACGGCGACGGATCGTTCCTATCTTGAGGCAGATTATCAAAGCTACCTTTGGTGATATGATCAACCGGTAAGCAGTAAGGAAAGAGTCTTCATCGGTTCCTAAACCTTCGTTTGTCCTTGACTTGTCAGGTGTAAGTGCAGGCTTATACACTGTGCGAACACAGAAAAAGATTTCTTCACAAGCAGCAATGAGTAATGAAAGAACAAAGCTTGTGCCAAGTTTGTGTTTCTGGTCACACTCTACCTGGACGGGGTGGAGCCCAGTGATGCATGCAAACATATTGTTTTGCTGTTGAGGTTTCAGGCATATGAAGAGATTATAACAAAGTCCTATTGTACAAGCGACGCAGAGTATTAGGGGATTAAAGCCTTGGTGATTGATAGGTTTGGTAAATGGACCTTTCAGGATTGGAGTGTGGTCAGTTTCTGCTTCAGAATTTGCATTTTGCCTCACTTGGTGCACATGGAGTTGGAATTGGAATGCTTGGTGCTTACTCTAGCTAAGACCAGTGTTATGAAGTGTGAACTTGTAACTCCTTAGCATATGCTGTTTATTACCCTGCCTTTCAGGAAAATTGTTGATCATGTGGAATGGCTGACATCATCTGAGCAGGTGGCTGAGTATGTGAAAGCCCTCAGGGATGCGCTGTGGCCGTGTGGGGTGGTCGCCGAACCCCGACCTTCAAGGGATCACAATACTAAGATGAGGACGAGGGTTGTGTGCAAGGCAAAGATGTTGGGGAATATATCAGGTGGGTAGCTCAGACTGTACATTGAAGAGAATTCTTTTGAAGTGTATGGTGTTTGGATGTGCATTTTGTGCAAACTGTTGTGGCCCTGATGCTGACTTCTCCTCCCCTCTCTTCCAGATGAGATTAAGACCCTGATGGGATCAGAATCGACCCGGCTCGGTGTCCAGCGAGTTTTCAACTTATTTCAACACAAGACGTTAAACAAACGCCTCGTTTATGTTTTCCTGGAAGGCTTCATGGAGACGCTGTTCCCTGAGAACAAATTTCAAGAAGTATTCAGTAAAATTCATTCACAGTCGCCGCGAGTGAAAACGGACAAACCTGGTGACATGAAACGTCCGGGAAACAACAAGTCGGCGACGAGGAACAAGAATAAAAAGAAATTTAAGCGGTGATTGTTGGAGTTTGGTCTGTGATGATTCATTCCTGGGATGTCTGCCATGATACGTGTCGATTACATTGGCAGGAAACAAGTTTTGCTTTCTGTTCCATTGATGCTGCCCATTTCTGATCTTGTTGGGATAACTTTACAAGATCACGTCAGGTCTGGCATCGTGTCATCCTTGGGGTTGCATTTCATGTGCTAATTTTACTAGAGAACCTATGTTTTTTAAACGCTAGAATCCATTCCATTTTGCTGGTCCGTTTAGGGCGATTGATGTGTTAGAGAATGAGAACAACTGGTTTCATGTTTATCACCTCGCATCTTATGTAATGGAGACATACAGGTGATTGATTGGTGTTGGTGATGTTCCTGGGGACGAGGTAGATGAGAGCTACGAGACCAGGGGTCAGATACTCGTAAATGAAGCTTTATTGTTAGAAACGAAATGTGGTGAATGAAATGTGCCAATAATCACAAGGTGTAGGACACTGGCCTCTTTTTGAGAGCCGAGACAAAGTTTTGAATGCCTCTGGAATACTTGGCATCAAGATTTTGTGGACATTTCTTGGTGTTGAATGTGATAAGTGTGGAACAGGGATGACCTCTATATAAGGGGCAGAGAACCTGCCTGTCGCAAATGATGGCTTCAACAGCAGCTGGTGCAGTAACGACGTGCAGAATTGAGAGAGACCAACGAGATGTATTAGGTGGAACCTTCCTTAGCAGACACCTCTGTTAAGAGGACACCTCTCTACCAAGGACACCAATTCAGTCCCAAATTGGTCATTTCTCTTCATCTTGACCTTCATAATCAAGACACCTCTCTATTAAGGACAGTATTTGTGAAACCTAAAGGTGTCCTTAATACAGAGGTTCTGCTGTATGTTGACTGGTGCCAGGTGATGCTGGCGTCTGATACAAATAGAGTTTCCTCTTGTGTGTGATTCAATTATATGAAGGTGTGACGAAGAAAGAAGTGTTTGTGATATGTACTTGTAAGACGTGGGTTTCCTCTCGATTCTGTGAGCCGGGGGGGGGGGGGNTGAAAAGTTTGGGGGGGGGGAGGGCGTATCAGTTGAACGGAATGCCATGTGTTTCTTGTGATTTGAAAAAGGCAAAGATATTTGCGGGACAATCTTTTTCTTTTGGTTTTACATGTATGAGAAGAAGCCATGTCTTATGCTACACCCTGTATATACTATCTCCTGTTGTGTATATAATGTACATTAATATTATTCTATGATACATGTCATCAGATGCGAAGGACAATCGAACGTCCTTGTCCAATCATGAGATATATTTTAGACATGTGACATTAGTGTACTTATTCAAGATGCTTATCGGTTTGTCTGTAATGTGTGTGTTCTTTGATATCCCCTTGGAGAGCAATCATTTTCCCTTAGCTTTCTAGCATCATCGTCTCGTCTCTGTATTCTTCACTTCTGGCTATATTCCTCAACATTTGTCACCAAATATTGGAAAAGTAGGCACATGTCGCAGGTGATCATCATCATCGGTCATCAGTTTACTCAACTATTATCACTGCGGTCCGCTACTATTGTCAACCTGCAGAGACGTACATTTCAGCTATTGTGTTGTAAGGCCGTTAAGTTACCCCTTTCCTCGGTCGCGAGATGCGCCTACTTTTGCCAGATCGGGTCACATTTTGGCTGATGATTCCTCGTAAGGAGTCATTACTCGAGCCCCAGTTTGGTGGTGTTCCCCTCAGAAGTGTCAACTTACCGATCACTTCACAACTTGAAGCTATCACAGAAATATGGTTGATGCAGCCTTGCCTTACTGGGCCAACGGCTCTGTCAACCTGGTATGATGTTACTTGTGATACAGTAACACTGAGTTGAGATTGAAACCTCACGCGACCTTTTCCTCAGAGGTTGTCACTCCTGTCAAAGTGTGATATATTCTGGTATACCCAGACATGGACCAAAGATATGGCTTCAGTCATGAAGTCCCAGAAAGTACAGTGTATACAGTTTGACATAAATATTATGTTTGTTGTTCTAAGCTCATAGTCTATTTTTAGAAGCTGTTGTTGAACGTGTAACTGGTGTCCATTTCACCCTAAATTGGTAAGATTGCATGTGAATATTTCTGTTCATTATGACTGTACATTTAGATTCAAATTAGGGTGAAATAACTGTGGCTTGATGTTTTTAAAAATATTCGCTGGCATAAAAGCTCTGATGATATCATTATAAACCTTGCAGAGGAGGCATCGTAAAGCAGTGGGTGCATGGCCAACTGGCATAATAGCCTTACTTTACACTTCTGTGTAGTTAAATGTACAAAACAAGCTATTACCTCAGTCAGCCATGTTCCCACTGCAACCTCCATTTCTAAAAAAACCTGATATGCTGAGCTGATTGGACCTATAGAGGTTCTTCACATGATGTCACATTTCCGTGACGACACGATGCTGCCATATTGGTCGTCAAAATGTCAAGTGACATCATGGCATGAACACAGGGTCAGCACACAGATTGTGATTTCAAAATCTCATGATGTGACAGTTTTGATGTCGTCGCCGGCAATTTGACGGCCAGCATGGCCGATTCTTTGCAGTCACATGACCGTTGCGACGTCGGTGAAGAAGCTCTATGGAGATGATGTAGATGTATTATTCCATCCCCTATCAATGTGATAATCTAACCATTCTCCTCTTCATTTGTCCTTCCTTTATTTGTTTAACTCATCTGCCCCGGGTTTGAGCAGACGGTATCTTCTCTTTTGAAGTTTTCTAAATGCCACGGAAATAAATGGGAAAAAAATTGAAGAAACATTGTTCAGATGGTTGATAGGAACAACTTTTCTTCAAATACCGGTATTTTCCAATCAGCAACATAAGATGTGAGAAAACTTTGACAGACAATGTCGTCTGCTGGAGTCTGGGGGCAGACGCGGTAGATTTCATTGGAACCCGGTTCATTGTTCATTGATGAATTTGAAAACGAGTGTCATTAGAATGATTATGTTTTATGTGAGTGTAGACATGATGAAATAAAGGATTATTCAATGAAGATGGGCAGACGTAGACGTTCCCATCGTTTGTGTTGTCTTGGCAGTGTTATCCTGTAGGCCCAGGCATATGGCCATGACCCCGTTCTGTATCAGTACCGGTATTGAAAGAGCATACTGGTAGGCCTACATCTATCAACAACAACATTGGGTGAAGAAATGTAGGCCGACTACATGACATGAGGAAATGCCGGGGAATGGCTCAAGAAAATCTGTGGTAGGCCTACCGGTGTCATAGAATGTAATGCCCCCATTATCAGATGCCCGCTTCTTTTGTTCAGGGGACATCTGGTAACAGAAGTTCCTGTCTGTTAGTGTCCGGCCTATTGTAGCTGCCGCTTATTCCGTCAGAATCTATTGTTGTGGGGCATCTCCTATCGGGGGGCATGACATTCTACGACACCGGTATCACATGACGAATGGACTGGGGGGGGGGGGTCAAACCCACAACCTCCATCCAGCGGTGAGGCACTTATGTTTCGACAACACTGCTCGGAGTCTGACTGCCCGATCATTGTTTTGAGCCAGTCCCGACATCTAAAAAAGGAACCGACTGTAGTTTTCAGGGTGAATGAAACAAACAGTAAGAATTACCAGGTGAGTTTTTATTGATTCACCCTGTACGTTCATAGTTCCATCAAAGGCCGGTAGATGGCAATAACGTCGCAATGGAGACTGGTGCTCGTCCTTGAAACGCTCCTTGTACTTGCGGAACGTTACGAGGATAAAGGACTAGTGTAGGGTTTGGCTATCGTCTGCCAGATGGCGGCACTCTCGATTTGGCTCGTGGAATCCAGGCCCAGGGCATCATGTTTTGTCAGTCAAAAAAGGAAGTTTTCTGGCAATTGAGGCAAAGTTTTGGATGCACTATTGTTATAATATTCTAGGGTAAGCTATAAATCATCCCACGGTGGTCATTTCAACGACTCATTGAAGTGCAAAATCTAAAATCGGCACCATCATGACCATGAAGTCGAAGACCACGCATGCACGTAACGTCACACAGACGACACGTCATGTGACATGTGCACACACATGCAGCGCACAGCGAGGCCATCCCATGTCGAGGCCGAGGGGCCTGTGCATGGTGGATAGGCCTGGTGGTATCCATACCTAGCCTAGTTACTTGGTAGTAGGCTATAGGCCTAGAGGTTTCCCACGTGACGTCATCAAGGCCGCGTTGGCCGTCAAATTGACCACGTGTTTCCCGAACGAAGGAACATGACGATGACGCGATGACGTTATTTCGTGTCGTGTCTCGTAGCGTCAGGCGGAACGTCAATCCACGTGTAGCACCCTATTGACGCCAGTTTGCGTCATTTTGACGGCCAGTCACATGACTTGATGTCACAACGTCAGTGGGATTCCTCTATATGTAGCTAGGCCTAGCTACTGGTACCGGTAGGCCCTACCGGTAGCCACACTAGGCCACTGAAACAGGTCATTCAAGGGGATTGGCTGGGATGGTTGGTTACTGAAAAGCCCAGGGTAGGGTTAGGCCTACTGACAACAAACCGTCGAGGCCATTGTCTTTCCAATGGCCAAAAAGAATAAAACTATTGGCACGCTAAATCTGATTTCTGCTAGGGCCTAACATCTTTAGGAGATGGTTGAAAACTAGACCGATTGTCCCGTTATTTATGGGGGTTCTTCACTGACGTCACGACACAACGATCACGTGACTGCAATGGATTGGCCGTTGTCAAGTCATATGAAATAAATGGGCGGCACTGGTGGTGGCGGCGGCAATGACTGTCAAAAGTAAAGATTCAAAACTTAAACTGTGTGTTGACAGTACACCGTGTTCATGCCATGCGCCGGTGCGGTGGGTGATGACGCTTGACATTGATGGTCAGTATGGCGGCATCGCGTCATGGAAATCATGTGACGTGAACGACTGGGCCTAGGGCAGGCCTAAATTTTAAAACAGGCCTACCAGTACCGTCGGCTAGGGCCTAGGCCTAGGCCTAGACAAAATGTAAAGAATGAAACAAGCCTTAACAATGATAGACGGTCAGTCACATCTCCCCCTCCCCCACCTCCCAAAAAGATAACTTACAAAGAGTTTGAACTGGGGGACCTTCCTGTCAGGAATGCCGGTGCTGTGTTATAATCGGCGAGCATAGTCTCGGCCAGCCGCTGTTTCGAATCTGGGAATCCGTATTGCAGTACTGTGGAATGAAACGGCTGGCTGCGCAAGACTACACGCAGCATTGGGGATTCCCCGAACCTCGATACAGGATACTGGTAATGCTATGATATGTGGTTCTATGGTTCTATATATTACGCACGCCTGTAAACGAGGTTGCACTAAAATTCGGCCGAACTGGAAGTGATTAGCTGTGCATACTGTGCGACTTTAAGTTCAATATGCTTTTGTCATGAGGGCCACAGACAGGGTGTGGGCCATGGAGTAGAAACCTGCCTCACTCTCACAATAGGCAGGCCTACGTCTCTGATATTGATTGGTGTTGATGAATGAAACCAGCTGTGTGATTGGGAAAATCAATCTTTCCTTTCTTGTAAACTAGGTCATCTTTGAATCCTGTGGAGCCCGTAATAGAAATAAAACGGCTGTTGTTGGACTGGAATAATGCTTTGTAATCATACTTAGGCCTCTGTGTGGTCAGACTCCGATGGGATGTCTCCGTGGCCGTGTTCAAAGATACAGTATACATATGTAAGAATGGAGGTATTTAGCTGTGCACTGAAGAATTAACCGTTCTCAAATTGTTTTGTGACAAAGATCTGTGCACTTCCACCGAAATCTGAACCATAACCTTGGTCTCAAACAGCTGAATGACGTGATACAGACAATCCCACGACAAGTGACTACAAACATGTTTTTTTAGTCAACCATAGCTGAATCATGGATTGCATCACATCACCCAGTTTCAGATTGAGGTTCCGGTTAGATCTTGGCGGAAGTGCGCAGATCTGCGAATTCGAGAATCGTCTATAACTCATTACATGACTCGTGTTTTCAGGTTGTCCAACATTCAAGTGGATCGACTCCCTATATGAGGATAGAGAACCAGTCCCCGGATGAACATGCAGATGACGTGTCGGCTGACCTGAACTCCTGTATTTGTCCTGATTCCATTGCAAAACCAACCATGGTTTCCTGTCCTAAGCTTCATAAAAACTCGGTCGCCTACGCGATCATCAGTTTGGCGTCTGGAATGATGAACTCGGTATTTTTCTTCTACTACGTGAATATATTCTTGAATCGCTACAAGATCCAGGAATCATGGTTCCAGATGAGTCAAGTCCTGTTCATGATTTGGAACGCCATCAACGACCCGTTATTTGGCTACTGGCAAGATAATTTCCAAGGGGAGTGTTTCAAAACGCGCAGCTCTGCCATCAAATATGGCGCATTACTGTGGGGGTTATCATTCCTGTTGCCGTGGTTTCCGTGGACGAGTGATCCAGCCAATACAGTCATCGTAGGAATTCACCTCACAGTTTCACTGTTCATGTATGACGCACTCCTCACGTCCGTCCTGTTGGCGCAGTGTGCTGTCTTCACCGAGATGTCCAAGAAGACCGAAGACCGCATGCGGTTGGTGAGATACACCCAAGTTGCTTCATTCATTGGACATTTCTCCGTGTTTGTGTGCGAATATGTCTCCTCCAATCTGAAGAATTACCGCACATTCCAAGGAACAACTATCGTGATCGCGATCATCGCGTGGCTTCTCCTGAGATATGCTGGGAACAACGTTACGACCGAGTACGATCAAACCTCACCTGGCGTCAGTGGCAACAAGGAGGCCGTAAAACCTGGAACCGGAGGAATGGGGCTCCGTCCGTATCTGAAATTAACGTGGCAGATTATGAAGAACTGGAATTTTATTTGCTTTGTGGTGACAAATTTCTTGACGATCTTTTGCTCTACTTATATGGCGAACTTTTCACGTATCGTCTGCAACTACTTGATTCCTGATTCGGACCTCTCCTCGTTCTGGCGGAGCGCCCTCTATGGGTCATTCATGGTAGTACCACAGGTGAGTTGACACGAGCATCCACAAGAGCGTGGCTGCCTGATTGGTATGGGAGAAATATGCCTGTTAATGCTGACATTTGGATAGTTTCACTCATTCGTCATATGGTTGATGTTTCCAAACACCAGACATTCTTGGGTGGACTACAACTGAAGATGAAAATAGGATTGAACTGTTCTAACTGTCCTGTTTTCTGCAAGAAATCAAGAGGTGGTCTTATTCCAAATCCTCAATGTCATGTGTTACATAATCATGTAGTCTTGCAACCTAGGCATTCTTGATCAAGTGTATAATATCATCCTCCTTTCAGGTCACAGTATTCATTGGTTCAACTGTGGTAGCCAAGATTGGTTACTATAAAGTGGTCAAATTCAACTTCGTCATGCAGATGGTCATAGCGTCCACCATGTACTTCTTAGGACGAGGACACACATGGACGCTGGCAATGTTTTTCCTTGTTCAGACGTAAGTGATGAATTTGTGACCTGCTCCAGCAAAAGTAGACGGATGTCGCAGGTGATCATCACTGGTCATCAGTTTACTCAACTATTATCACTGATGACCAATAGTGTTGTCAACCTGCAGAGAACATTTCAGCTATTGTGGTGCCGGACTGTTAACCTTTTCCTCGGTTGTGACTTGTGCCTACTTTTGCTGGATCGGGTCACATACATGTAGCTACTGGAATACTGAACATCACATCACGGTGTCCTTCCAGTAATACTGAATACATCCTCACAGAAGTGCCGTCATTAATACTGACGTGTATGAAGAAAGATCAAGAAATGAAGCCATTGTTACTAAGAAAATTGTGACTCTTCATACCTCATTATGTGATGACATGAACACCTAACCACCCATAAGTTCCTCTACCTCTAAAGCTGCGTTCACACTGGGCTTTTAAAACGGTTTGAAAACGTTTTAAGATGTTAAAACGGTTTAGGGTGCCACACTAGAGCCCTCTTAAAACGGTTTGAAAGCGTTTTAACGAAAACGGTTCCAGGAGTGGTTTCGAAACGACTCGACGTGATTCGGGCGCGACAACCGTTTTGAAAACGCTTTGGTGACTAGTGTGGCACAGTAGTTTTTGGTCGAAAGCGTTTTCCGTAAAACGTTTTACGGAAAACGCTTTCAAGTCGGTTTCAGTGTGAACACAGCTTATCACTTGTCTGATTTTCAGGACAATATCAGCGTCGTCGTTCGCACTGTACAATCTACCTCTCTCGGATATCATTGAAGAGGACCGAATCATGTACAACAGAAGGTAAGTTCAAGAATGTTGATTTGAGACGGCCCATATTCATAAAACTACTGAAGTCTAAGGTGACACTTGTCCTTTGTTCAGCACAAAAGATAAGTACACGTATCACACTTTGACTCTGTTTATGAATATGGACCCAGGGCCCATATTCATAAACTACTGAAGTCTAAGTGACACTTATCCTTTGTTCAGCACAAAAGATAAACTGTATCACACTTTGACTTAAGTATGTTTATGAATAATATGGACCCTGGATATCTCTAATTTGAACAGTTCTTGATATGAAGAAGTTTTATTCTGGGTATTTTGGTTCCTGTGTCCAGTTTCAAAAGGAGTCAATGCATCTCAATTTGGAAAGCAATTGAAGTGAATTCCCTCCTTTTAAAGCCGCACAGTATAGACAGTTGGGTCATAACCGGCGACCCTCTAGAGCCTAGTCTCGGTCACCCAGCCGCTGTTTCGAATCTGGGGATCCGTGTGGCAGTACTGCGGAACGAAACGGCTGGCTGCGCGAGACTACGCGCAGCATTGGGGGATTCCCCCAACCTCGATGCAGGATAATGCTATGGTAATTATACATTACGCACGCCTGTAATGAAGTTGCACTATGATTTCGGCCGAACTGGGAGTGAGTAGTGGTGCGTACTTTGCGGCTTTAAAAACGGTCACAGGGTCCAAACTGGTAATAAAACAGCCAAACTTGGTCTGACGAGGTGTCCGAGTACATGACATGTACATCTATGCACAGATGTACATATAAATGTACATCTACACAGTAATTGACAGCAGCATGTGGTGCAATGACTTGAGATGAAGAGCCAATAAACAGCCGAACTTGTCTGAAGTCGTGTCAGAGTACATGACATGTACATTGTTCTTCACAGAGATGTACATCTACATGTACATCTACACAGCAACAAACAGCAATACGGCAGCACATGGGGCGTCGTTCCCAACCTTATGGAGGGCAGTGCCAATGACTGGATACTATAGTATTCGCTCCATCTTTCAGCCATCCTGTTTCCGCCATGGTGTACGGAACCAACGCGCTGATCACGAAGGCAGCCAATTCTTTCCCACCAATGTTGGCCGTGGCGGTCTTCAACACGTACGGTTACAATGACCTCAGGGATGGGAAACTAAAATCAGGTCCAGCGAGGGAAACCCTGTTCGATACCATGTTTTTCTTGACATGCATTGTTCCAGTGATCATGGGGTGTCTTCAGCTGATCGCATGGTCCATGTACAGAATACGTGACAGTCACACAGTTAATGCCAAGTACTCTGAGCTTGATGTATAAATTATGTACGGTAAATTATACATCTATTTTGGGTTCTCCGTCACCCTGTCTTGCACCATTTTACACCATTGGTGTTTGATTCTTAGTTGGTCAGTACTGGTACTAAAACGGCCAGTCAAGTCTGATGTACTGTTGTGCATCATGCCAGCTGACGTCATGAGATAATGGGAGACTTCAC
>NMRB01001048.1:171550-183492 GCA_002633025.1 Notospermus geniculatus | reverse complement strand
GACCCCCTGCTCACACAGGCCATAGATTTTTTCACATGTATCACTTCAAGCGAGCAGAAATTACAGTGAGAGGGGCAAGTAGGCGAGGGTCTAGTGGATTCTGGAAACTTCGGACCCCTGCTCAGATTTAGTAGCATTAATAGTACCCACTGTAATTCTGTTATAATTAAGCCCGTCAGGTATCCGTTGTTGGGTGTGGCGGACGCAACCAGCTTCACTCTGTCCAGACATGTTCAAGGCTGAAATGCTGGGAAATGGCGTCTTCGGTGTGCAGGTTTTACAAAATTTCCAATGCGCTCCCCCCCCCCAGGCTACCCCACGACGAGTGGGCTACGCCCGATCCCCTGGACCCCCTCTGCTCGAACTGGACACGCGCCTCGGAGTGAGACTAGTGTAGGGAGAGGCCTTTAAGTCCTCGATGACTTATGAAATCACGTCCCTTGTGATCTCTTGAAGTCGAGCCCTAAGACCGAATGGTTAAGTTCACAATATTCTACCTTCGCGCTGGTTATGGCGCCAAACTCTGCGAACATTTCCTTGAGGTCCTCATCATCGACGTCAGCTTGGATATGTTTGACGTAGACGTTCGTGAAAGGAACCTCGTCATCCCCAGGCCTGATTTTGGGTCGGGCAGATGGCCTCGGTGTCTGGTCGGAATCGTCACTGCTTTCACTGGAGTCGTGCGGGCCGACCTGTCAACGTAAAAAGACCTCGTCAGCACGGGGCGACGCCGGACATCTAATGTACCTGCACCTGCATCCTGAGAATATTAGGTCATTACGGTCGTACCGTTACCCCTCCCTTAGAAACAAGGCGTGGTTGTGAAGATCCTGGTCTGGGTGTGAGGATGACGCACCGCGGAATTTTTCCTAAACTTTCGGCAAGTAGGCTACCGTAAAACGGGGCTACTTTGCCAGGCCATAGATGAAAAAAAAGTCTGACTCAGACTTCTTCATCTATGGCCTGGCAAAGTAGCCCCCAGGGTGGCAAAGTAGCCCCGTTTTACGGTACCGGTACCGGTACCGTACACGTGCGTAGTAATGGCAATTGCACGTTAGTTCTTTTGATGATGGTACTCAAAGTTTTTAAAAAAAAAGTAAGGCAAGGATCACTTCTGGGATCTCGACTGGAAAGTGCCTGAGGAAGGCCCTGGTTGAGGTCGAAAATTTGCGAAATTCGGAGACGACTTTACATATCGTATAATCATTTCGGCAAGTACCGGTGTAACATCTTCCAGTGTTCCCCATCTGTGAGTGTTCCCCTCTGACGGAATAAGCGGACACACAGAGAAACATGTCGATATCTGCCAGCGTTTCCCAAACAATAAGGGGACACACGTTGACCCACAGAAACACTGGCAGATATATCACCTGTACATCTGGGATGAGGGCCGAAGGAATTCAGGGTCGTCACTTACGCCATTTTGAGCCGTCTTCTTCAAGTCCGGTTGTTTTGGTTCTACAATCAGTTCATCAGCCTCTTTCAATTCGTCCACGTCTGCTTGTGTTTCAATGTCATACTTAATCCCACCAATTCTGGCTTTCAAATTGATGTCATCCGCGTCAGAGATGGAGAACTGTCGTCTGATCCTATCAAATATCTCTGCCACATTCTCACACCGAGCGATACGCTTCCGTCGGTCCCCGTATGTGCACGTGATCTTAGTCGTTGCCATGGTCTTGTTCGAGGCCGTAGCCATGGTTATTCCCTAGGAACCAAGGAGTTCACTTCACTAAAATGATCAGATTTCGAGATGCAACAAGTCCACTATGCCTTCTGCCTGCGACTCCCCATCCGGTCTGCCCTTCACGACTGTTGGGTGATCTGAAGTTTTCAGAGAAAACCGACATTCATGGATACTACAGATCATTCGCAACTAGGTCATCGTTGGATCATTCGCAACTAGGTCATCGTTGGATCATTTGCAACTAGATCATCGTCATGGAGATTTTTCTGTCTTGCCTTCATCATTCTTGCATGGGGTAGATGAACTGTAGGCCTACCTGTCGTAACAACTGGATCTCATAGGCCTACGCCTTTGAGGGGATCATTAGATTTCACCTTTGACATTTCGGACCTCCAGCAGTTGTGGTTGACGAGGACGTCAGTCTGCGTAAGGCCCGTTTCCCGCGGTTTTCGCAGGCATTGGGATAATCAGCAATGTATCGTAAAACCGCACAAACCGAGGCGGAGTTCGCTAAATGGAAACTGGGCTTATAGGTCCGTTTCCACCCCGGGGTTTCCACAACAGCGGATTCCGCCGCGGTTTGTGGCGAGCGGACTGGTTTTCACAGCCATTGGGAGATAACGAACAGGCCATGATAAACCGTCGAAAGGATTATCCAAAACCCTGTGAAAACCGCGTCGCTCGCCACAAACCACGGCGGAAACGGGGCTTTAACAGAGGAGTTCATAACAGTAACACAACAGTAACAGTCATACAACAGCCATAGTACCATATAGATGTGATGGAGGACAACACATATATAGTCATGCAGCAGCCTACCATAGTGCCGACTCCACCGGGTTCAACTTTTAGGCCCAAATATTATTCCGCCTGTTGTAGGCCTACCGCGCAATCGAAAATCTCCTGGAGAACATGCAGATTCCCCGTAAAAAAACCCTTTCTATGAAACAAAAGGACATCCGAAATCATGAAATGACGTGAATACGGAAGTGAACACTGTTTAGTTGGGGATTCCCGTCTCCCTGGAATCTATTATGCGAGGCTAGCCTGAAGCGATTCAGTGAATCGCTAATCATGTTATTGACGTCAGTTATTGCGCAGTGGATTATAGATCAATGTACCGCTAGCAGTGGCAGTTGTCTGTGATCGAAGCCCAGGAATAGCAGTCAGAATAGCCTACAAACATGTTGAGATGGAAAAAACGATTACATTGAAAATGCAGAAGGCCTGCTTACCTCCCGACTTACTCCTCCTACCGGCGAAATGCAGCACCGGCATTGGCATGGCAACCAGACAAGCGCGACAGCTGTCACGCCACGTACGAACGTGGTACGGTAGGCCGACTTGTTTTGAACGAGTTCTCGGTTTTGTGTCGCGAGATATCGCAGACGACATTGATTCAAGAGATAAGAATAAAAGATGGGATTTCAGTGCCATAGAAATTGTCCCCGTCATAACGAGAAACGTTCGCTTTATAACGCAATATTTTCTCGTTATAATAACATGATCGTTTTTGGTCATAGGCCGATCTTTCTGCGTTTAACGCGATCTTTTCATGTTATGACGCGATCTTTTCGCGTTATGACGCGATCTTTTCGCGTTATGACGCGATCTTTTCACGTTATGACGCGATCTTTTTGCGTTATGACGCAATTTTTTCTCGTTATGACGCAATCTTCCCGCGTTTAACGCGATCTTCTCGTTATGACGCTACAAATTCATGTTATGAATACGGGATAAGATAGTTGAAAGCAAGGGATTGTGATGGGGAGGAGGGGTTCAGTTTTCTGTGCAGAGGAGGACCAGAAGACTCACCGATATGCCTATTTTATTCATATTTTTCTACAAAACGGGTCACTTTAATATACTCTTTTACCAAGACTCAGTGCGCAATTTTTATGTCGATAGGTGGCGTGTCTAACTCCTGTTAATTTTGTTTCTCTCCTTGTAAAGGTATTCGGACATGTTGGGAAGGTCCGCCAGCAGACACGCCGACAGGGCGCTACGGAAGAGGTTCATGTCTGTTGCGTCATACCTGGAAAGAGAAAATGAGCCACTTGTTGACATGAATTCTCTGGTCACGTGGGACTGTGCCCCCACTTCCGCTCTTGTCAGAAGTACTCAACCTCGACCTACATGTAGGTGGTAAAGGAGAGGCTGAGGGGTCCCATGTGCGAGGGCATTGGGACGCCTCACGTGGACAGAAACCAAAGAATAGGTTAGGGCTATTTCACTGACCATTCATCTGTGACGGGGTCGTAACATTCCACATTGAAGATGGTGGTGACTCCATTGAAGCCACCGATGGCAAAAACCATATCGTCGAGGACCTGAAGAAGAGGACAGGAATGAAGAGACGCGCCAACTACGCATGCGCAGGCAGATGCCACAGGAAGGTACGTCACGTGATTTATAGCGGGATTCGAATTGAGGGCCAGAGTGAAGCCAATGATAGAACAGGAGTTGTCAGTCTGTTGACAACAGGTGTCACTATACCCCAATTCAATACCCAGCGGACCCATTCATGCTTGAGCACCAATCAGGAGAACATTCTTTTGTATTGGTCCGTTAGAACTTTACTGCCATCTTTTGGCAACAAGCGCGGCTGACTGTTCCCATTGTTTGTATGGGGGATTTCACCGGCAATATTGCAAATAAAAGGCAACTGACGGATCGAGATGGGTGGAAAAGAAGCTCTCTCTTCTTGTCACCCAGGCCTACCTCAATCGCAAAGTTGCTCCTAGGGTTGTACATTTCTGGTATGGAGGACCACTGGTTGGTGACGATGCTGTATCTCTCCGCACTGTTCATCCTTGTGATTCCATTGAACCCACCCGCGGCGTACACGTAATCACCGAAAGCGATTACACCCACGCCTGATCGGCGGTTCCTCATCTGGGGTAACATCGTCCAGGTCCCTGTGGAGGTGTCGTAACACTCGGCTGTGTTCATACATTCCTGGCCATTGAACCCTCCGCAGATGTAGATCCGGTCTGAAAAAAGGCCGAGACGGTTTACAATCCTTGGGTATGCCCAAAATCCCCAAACTCTACAACAGTGCCGATTTTCTCCACTACGTTACACAAATCGGATACTGTCAGCGATCAGTCGCCGCCATGTTTGACCGCATCACTCCTCCTAATGGAGTTACCGTTAGGAGCCTGATCACAATTGGTAGATATTTTTCCATTTAACCTTCCGCTGCACTACTTTTCAAGATGGTAACCTTCGAACGATGCTTGAGGGTGTTGGTTAAACCTCGTCCCAAGACCCTCTAGTGTCAAGATTTCTGGTGGAGAATGAGGTGGTGCTTTGTCATCTCTGATGATCCATGGTGATCCACCAAGGCGGCTCAGAATATCGATCAGCTGTCTGGTCTATAACTCCACCTGACAGGTGTGACAGGTAGAGCCCACAGAGGAGTGGCGTACCCTAGCGGCGATGTATGGAGAATGCCAGCATATTTACCATTGAGAACGGTGGCGCTAGCGTCGCTCCTCTGATGGTTCATTGGTGAGATCATCGACCATTGGTTGGAGACAGGGTCATATATCTCAGCCGTGTTCTGTCTCACGTGACCGTCGAAACCTCCCATCGCGTAGATCTTGTTGCCATGCACGGTGATGCTGACGTAACATCTGAAAAACAGATTGTCTGTCGGGGCGTCTGTCTTGCGGTGTCCGTCAGTGCTTTTATCTGACCCACTTTCGGTGTTGGTTCCGCGTTGTAGGTGGAGCCGACGGACGAGTGGCGTCACCTCGCGGCGATGTTTGCAGAATGTGTCTGCCTTTCCACCAGTTACAAGATGGGCTATTTTCCGCAAAACACAATAAAATCAGGTCACCTTTCGACCCATAACTCGGCCCAAACTCCTTCGATTTCGATGAAAATTTCGCCAACTTCTGCAGAAATGTTCCATTTTGCTTCTGAACTGATTGCCATCTGGCCAGGCACGCCCATATCGCGATTGATTTTTAGCGTCTGCTAAGACCATGTGACTGACCACGCCGCCGACAGGTGGCTTGGCGATTAATACCGCCAGATCCGCGGCGAACGTGTGTTGGTGCTGCTCACACCTTTGGGGGTCGACTGTCTGAATCATTCCTTACCTCTTGCAATGCATAGGAGCCCTCTCCTCCCATGTTTTGTCAATCGGGTTGAACGCCTTGACGCTGTTGAAGTACTCCATCCCATCAAATCCACCAACCACGTAAACTGTCTGGAAAACCGTGGCGCAGCCGTGATATGCCCGGGGTCCTGGAAAATTGAAAAACTCAGTCTGACCCTCAATTTCTTTTGGTTTTGTATGAGTTCATCATTTCGCGTCTACTTTCCGCCTGTCGTTTGGCCGCAAAGTCAAACAACTTCGTCACCATCGTCTTCGTTCTGTTCCATCCCATTCCGTATTTTATGATGGCTCCACTGCGAATCGAATGAATGGAGAGTAGGTGGCGCTGTGAGGAATTTGAAAGTGAAAATCTCACCGTCGGTGTGATCACACGCGATCCATCTATCAGCACGTGTGTCGTATGTCTCAATCTTATTGGTTGGGCTGCCACCGCTCCACCCACCGACGACGAAGATCATCTCGTGCGGGATACGTGGTCTCGCGAGAGGATTGCTGAGGTCGACCTCACGTGATTCGTCCATGTCCAGATCATAGAGAAACTTCAAGGTGTCGATGACGAGCGGTTTGCAGATCTCATTATCCTGGGCGAAAACAAGTCCGGTAAGATTCAAACTCAGGTGAGATTGTCTGTTTCTAAGGCTGGCTGTCCATTCACGCAATTTTCGAGCGGCAGACGCTCGAAAGCGCTGTTTGTTTCCGCGGCGTTGGTCACGGACAAAAGATGCGGCGTCGCACCGCTGGAAAATCGCGTGAACGGATGTTTGGTAGTCCCTGACTGAGGTTCTAGTTGTTCCAATCAGTGACACGATCGAGAGGGATCGACTGCCTAGGCCTAGTCTGATCCGAGTGAGTTGTATCCGATTTCACTGTTGGAATAGCGCGTAGGCCTAGCCCTAGCGAATTAGCCTAGTGGGGCGCTGCACAGTTGTTTTTTTGGGGGGTGGGGTGGAAACGGTAGTTCGAGGTGCCTCACCTTAACATATTCATGCGACTTGACTTTCTCGACGAAGTATTGCGTACTGAGGAGGCCTAACCTGACTCCCTTCAGTAGCGTCACGATCGAGGGTTTCCTAAGGTTTAGGTCCGCGGAGATCCACTTGACGACGGTATCGAAGACAATCTCCTCATTCTTAACGTTCAAATGATCATCTGTTATAACCTCTAGGAATTCTTTCAGGTCCAGTTCCAATAACTCGGTGCTATTCTTGGAGATTTCAACAAAATTCCTCATCAAATAGTTGTGCGCGGCCTTCTCCAAGTGTCGGCAGAAAAACTGTCGAGCAAAACCGCGGATTCCGATGCAGTTTTCAGCTGAGAGTTGCTTGATGAGAAATTCAGCACATTGTTTGACCAGGCCGAGCATGTTGAGCTGGTCGGCTGCCGGCAGAAGGCGTATCACGTTTTCCTCTGTGATGTCGGTTTGCCGGGTGTACGCGTATTGGACGATGGCTGCCATCATGTCGTCTTCAACCCCCGGGACGGTGATCACCCTCTTATCGTCTGCTGACATTCCATTTGTAAACAAAGCGAGGAAGTACTGGCTTGCGGAGGCAAGGATTGCCCGATGGACGGGGAACTCCGTACCGTAATCTGTCCTGATGGTTGCATCCGTCAGCTGGTTCGTTTCTCTCAACTCGTTCAGCACATTACAGGCGCTCAAGCTGATACGTTTTTCTGGTGTTCCGCCATCGGGAGGCTCCACTCGACATATCTCCATTTTCTCCATTGCAATTTTATCACGGACGGCAAATTTTGGCTTCTTTCAACAAAAACGGCGCGATTCACGCCACCTTGGTAACATCACCTGGACGACGACGCCATGTCGCAAATCCATTCATGACGTCATAGGATAGCCCGAGATTTCATTGGTGCTGCAGATGACGACGTCATGATCGAGCGGCTTCTGAGGGAACACAACTGTTAGTTTTCGATCATTTTGTTGGTTGTCGGTTTAGTTTTTACCAAATGGGACAGGTGACGAGTTCTTGGTGGTTGAGATCCTGCCTTAGGGCTAATCATTCAGCCATCACGAGAAATAACACGCAAAGTGTTCATAAAATTATTTATTAAACCTTTAAAACCCTTTATCATAAGATACACATGGTTTGTACAATCTTGGATGGCATTATTATGTACAATGGTGATAAAATATGGATAAAATATTCGACAATGTGTTAAATGACAAAAAACGATAGTGGGCAATGAGGAACAAGACCTGAGCGGACCACATGCTCACAGTATGACCTCTGTGCGTTGTCTGTTATGCTTCAAGATCAACGAAAATCGCCGACTACTGGCGACTAAATCGTGTCTCTGTCCAAAGAACCCGCCTTCCCGGATCTGCGCACTTCCGCCGACATCACAAACACAACCTCGAACTGAAACCAGCTGACGATGACGCAATCAGCGATGCAACCTCCAAGTTGCGTCGGCGAAGCCACTGTCCTAGAGTTGTCTGCGTCACGTCATTCGGTTTCAGACCGAGGTTGTGTTTGCAATTTCGGCGGAAGTGCGCAGACCCTTCTCGTTTACTTTAATTTGGGATTTGTCTATAGGCCTACCCTGCACACTTTATTACATCCTTTCCAATTCCCCCCGACCGCTCCGTCCATTCTTCCCCACAGGACTTGTAATGTCCCTATAAACATTGTTCTTGAATCTTGGTACAGGTTTCTTCCGCCCCTCATTTTTCTTACACATCTTATGCCTAAAAAGCCACAAGAGAGTCGCCGCAATAACACAGAAACAGAAGGTGCCAAGAACAGCACCGGCCATATCCCCCGGGCCATAGCAGACGTTACGTGACCGACAAGTTCCGACGTCTCTCACTGGGGCAGTGACGTTCCCGAGGCTGTTTCCGGCAATGCACTGATACGTACCTATCTCCGACTCTAGAGTTATTTTGATGGTGCTTACAGTACTCGTGGCACCATCATACGATATTTTGGCGGCGGGAACTACAGCACCAGAGGGCGCCTTCCACCAAATGGTTGGTGCCGGGTCGCCTGTGGCAACGCATGTCGCCTCCGACACCCTGACAACCGAGTCTACGACTTTGACAGCAGAACATTTGAAGTCATCTGCCGGGAAATCCTTCAGAAGGACATCTTTGGGACTAGCGCACCGCACGGAAGTGAAACATTTCTTGGCCTCACTACATGTCTGGTTCGAATGCGCAAAAGTCTTCATCCACTTCAACTCACAGTTGCAATTGAAAGGGTTATCTGCAACATTTATGGCGTCCACTCGGTCTATGATGTCCAAGAACTCACCGTCCTTCAGTCCTGTCAACTTGTTATGGTGCAATTCTAACCGTTTCAGGTTCGTTAATTTATTCAACATGCCGGGCGGGACTTCTCTTATCTCGTTTTGCGATAGGTTGACGTCTGATAGGCCCGTCAGTGACGTCAGTAGTCCAGCGGCCAATGATTTCATACCATTTCTACTGAGATCTAAAGCAACCAGACTTCCGGCGAGAGGATGAAACGTGGCGCCCCCTAACGACGTCAGCTTGTTATTATTCAGAAGAAGGGTTTCAACGCTTGCTTCAAAAAATGTTCGTTCCCCAATCGTTTCAATGATATTCTCACTTAAGTCCAACACTTCCACATCAACCCCTCTGAATGTGTAATCATGTAGGCTTTTCAGCCCATTTGAAGACAACGTTAAATTCGTTAAGCTTACTCCTGGCGCGAATATGAAAGATCCCGGATATAATGCGACCAGTTTATTGGCTGTCAGAGTCAGTGACTTCAATTTGGGTAAATCCGCGAATGTCCCGGTGCTGATTCCTGTGATACCGCACCGGGTGAGAATTATCTTATTCAGTTGTTGGAAACTTGAAAAATTTGTCGGAAGTAGTTCCCCGAACATGTTCTGATCGACTGGCGATGTGGTGTCGATCGTCAGTGACGTCACAGTGGCCGGAATGTTATCTGGGAATGTTGCTTGGTTACTTATTTTACAAACAACCTCGTTGCCAACGCAGTTACAGACATTAGGACAGGAGAAGACTGATGTGACCAGGGTTGTCATGGCGACGAGGAGAGCTGTCCAAACGTATGGCTCCATCTTGTCTCAAGATCACGTCACTTCCGGTGTTGTTAGTTCTGAAATGACCAATGGAAGTCACGAATTAGAGGACACCTACCAATCCTGTAACAATGGGTAACACTGCCTGGTGTCGAGATTGAGGTGTTACTGCTGACGATCTGAAGGAGTGAATGAAGGGGCGGAATGCCGTCAAATGGGAGACTGCGTTCGGAATCGACATTGGGTCCGCCCAGGTCATATCAACTGACGCCAAAGTACAGAATTTGACGGAATAGAGGTTCTTCACGTGACGAGATATTTCCATGACGACACAACGCCGCCATCAAAATGTGAAGCGACGTCACGTCATGAACACAGCGTCAACAAACAGATCGTGACGTCAAAATATCATGACGCGACAGTTTCGGCGTCATCCGATTTCTGCAGTCACGTGATCGATGTGACGTCAGTGAAGAACCTATGGAATTTTACCGAATACAAACTATGGTTGTCCTTTGTTCGAACAGTATAAAACGAAAATTGAAATCAGTGTTATCCATAAAAACGAAAGCAATCCGATATATCCTTGTATTTATGTCGAGCAATCAATGATATCCATGTCGAGTGTGTCCTGGCCCGAGTAACAGGATAGACCGATGGAATCATTAATTGCCTTAAGTAGGTTAATGAAGTCAATTCCTCTTTTTGCATACGTGTCGATTGCATTCGATTTACATGTCGAACAGTCTGGTAATCGAGAAGTCAGGATACGGGTTGGGGTTGGGGTGGGGTGGGGTGGGGATGGGGGGATTAGCCGACACAACGGTTCCCTGAACCCCTTACCACTTGTCACTGATGTTAGGAAGAGGTAGAACCCGTCTCCTGAGAATCTCAGGTCATCGCGGTCGAACCCCTCCAGGTGCGAGGAGGGGAGCAGTTTTGAAGACCCCAGGGACGTAAATGACCCGGAATTCTCGGGCCAGGAACGGTGCCTAGCACCCGAACGATTTTGGGTTCGATTTCGACGGGACCAGTGGACAGGTCCTCCTCAGCTAAAAGTCAAGATCGTCGTGCCTTTGGGTCTCCAGTTTAATTTTTACCAATCGGCGACGAGGCTTAATTTGACCAACACGACAGGAAGGGAGAGCCCTTCCATTAGAGACCGACATTTTACCCGGGACGCCAGGGTGCGAACAAATCGGTGACAAATACAAAACAACTCGTGTTTTTTTGTGAGACGTACACGTATAGGCCAAAGTAATGGACGAATCCTGGACGATAAACGGCTTACCTGTGGATACTCTCCTTGAGGGCCTGTGCGTGTGGAATAGGCCTGCACACAAACACAACAAGAGATAGCCAGACAAAATATGTACATGTAGATATAGATCCGAGGCCTGGCTTGAATAATGACATTGAGGAATGCACGCACCCATGTGTAGGCCTAATGTTATACATACCGCAGTCCTGGCATGAATAAGGCCTAGAGCTCGTACGAGAATTCTCAGCTGATGGTTCGCTCCAGGACTGACATACTCAGTAAATTGATCAACAGGAGGTCAGAAGATGACTATTAACATCATTTTAAAGGGACTTTAAATATTTCCAGTAGGCCTACTCAGGATGGGAGGCGAGGGGGGAAGCGTTCGTGCTCTCAGATAGCCTGAAGTTTATGAAACTAGGCAGGACGGGACAAAATTTGGGGTAGTCCCCTAGGGGAGGACAGTCTTTACCTACAGGCCTCCCACCAGCTTCCAAGCAAATTATTGTAGGAATTATAGGAACAATTTGTCAAAATTATAGGGAAAATATAGGAATTTTTATGAAGATACGAGTGTACTGATCTTATAATCTCCCTTCCTCAGTTGACTAATCATTCAGTTTTCTTCAATTTCTTTGATATATGCCTGTACTGGGACTCTAGGAAAATTCATCCCCAGATAATTCGACCCCAGAAAATCAGGCTCCGGAAAAATCCCGTCCCCAGGAAAATTTGTCCCCAGAAAATTAGTCCCTGGAAAATTCGTCCCAAAGGATAATTCATCATCAGAAAATTTGTCCCAACAGGCGCAGATCCAGGATTTTTGGCAGAGG
>NMRB01001048.1:142895-169432 GCA_002633025.1 Notospermus geniculatus | reverse complement strand
TTGTTGGAAACTTGAAAAATTTGTCGGAAGTAGTTCCCCGAACATGTTCTGATCGACTGGTGATGTGGTGTCGATCGTCAGTGACGTCACAGTGGCCGGTATGTTATCTGGGAATGTTGCTTGGTTACTTATTTTACAAACAACCTCGTTGCCAACGCAGCTACAGACATTAGGACAGGAGAAGACTGATGTGACCAAGGTTGTCATGGCGACGAGGAGAGCTGTCCAAACGTATGGCTCCATCTTGTCTCAAGATCACGTCACTTCCGGTATTGTTAGTTCTGAAATGACCAATGGAAGTCACGAATTAGAGGACACCTACCAATCCTGTAACAATGGGTAACACTGCCTGGTGTCGAGATTGAGGTGTTACTGCTGACGATCTGAAGGAGTGAATGAAGGGGCGGAATGCCGTCAAATGGGAGACAGCGTTCGGAATCGACATTGGGTCCGCCCAGGTCATATCAACTGACGCCAAAGTACAGAATTTGACGGAATAGAGGTTCTTCACCTGATGAGATATTTCCATGACGACACAACGCCGCCATCAAAATGTGAAGCGACGTCACGTCATGAACACAGCGTCAACAAACAGATCGCGACGTCAAAATATCATGACGCGACAGTTTCGGCGTCATCCGATTTTTTCAGTCACGTGGTCGATGTGACGTCAGTGAAGAACGTATGGAATTTTACCGAATACAAACTATGGTTGTCCTTTGTTCGAACAGTATAAACGAAAATTGAAATCATTGTTATCCATAAAAACGAAAGCAATCCGATATATCCTTGTATTTATGTCGAGCAATCAATGATATTCATGTAGAGCGTGTCCTGGCCCGAGTGGATAGACCGATGGAATCATTAATTGCTTAAGTAGGTTAATGAAGTCAATTCCTCTTTTTGCATACGTGTCGATTGCATTCGATTTACATGTCGAACAGTCTGGTAATCGAGAAGTCAGGATACGGGTTGGGGTTGGGGTGGGGTGGGGTGGGGGTGGGGGGATTAGCCGACACAACGGTTCCCTGAACCCCTTACCACTTGTCACTGATATTAGGAAGAGGTAGAACCCGCCTCCTGAGAATCTCAGGTCATCGCGGTCGAACCCCTCCAGGTGCGAGGAGGGGAGCAGTTTTGAAGACCCCAGGGACGTAAATGACCCGGAATTCTCGGGCCAGGAACGGTGCCTAGCACCCGAACGATTTTATGTTCGATTTCGACGGGACCAGTGGACAGGTCCTCCTCAGCTGGTCAAGATCGTCGTGCCTTTGGGTCTCCAGTTTAATTTTTACCAACCGGCGACGAGGCTTAATTTGACCAACACGACAGGAAGGGAGAGCCCTCCCGTTAGAGACCGACATTTTACCCGGGACGCCAGGGTGCGAACAAATCGGTGACGAATACAAAACAACTCGTGTTTTTTTGTGAGATGTACACGTATAGGCCAAAGTAATGGACGAATCCTGGACGATAAACGGCTTACCTGCCTGGATACTCTCCTTGAGGGCCTGTGCGTGTGGAATAGGCCTGCACACAAACACAACAAGAGATAACCAGACAAAATATATAGATATGGATCCGAGGCCTGGCTTGAATAATGACATTGAGGAATGCACGCACCCATGTGTAATGTTATACATACCACAGTCCTGGCATGAACAAGGCCTAGAGCTCGTACGAGACAACATAAGTATATTCTCAGCTGATGGTTCGCTCCAGGACTGACATACTCAGTAAATTGATCAACAGGAGGTCAGAAGATGACGATCAACATCATTTTTTAAGGGACTTTAAATATTTCCAGTAGGCCTACTCAGGATGGGAGGCGATCGAGGGGGGCAGCGTTCGTGCTCTCAGATAGCCTGAAGTTTATGAAACTAGGCAGGACGGGACAAAATTTGGGGTAGTCCCCCAGGAGAGGACAGTCTTTACCTACCTCAATTGGTGAAGACACCAGGACAATAGCAACGGGACTATTGTTCTTAGGGACCACCAGTCCTGCCACATCGGTGGTCATTGTCGAGGTCGGTAATGTAATATGTCTGGGAGTATATAGGGGCTTACCTGACACCAATGTGAATCACATGAGACGGTATGGCGTGTCCATCAGTGTCCTTTCACGAGGGTCAGTGCGAAGGATGACGATGCGTCCGTCCGTCCGTCTGTCCGTTTGTCGAGTGTCCCTTTACAACGGAACTCTGAGGCAGGAGGCTTATGTCTTGTTGATGTCGGCCCAATTGAGTTGTCATTTATGTGAAGTGAGATCAACCAGTCGTTGTATGTACTTTTTATTCATAAGCCAACAACTTGTCATCAGCTTGCAGTGTGTCAAGAACAGCTTGAGTAAACACTTCAACTAATCCCATGACTTTAAGCGATGATTATGTAGAACCAAGCTGTTGGCAAAGCCAGGACCCAAGTAGGCCTATACATCCATTCATTAGAGTGTTTGAGAAATAAAATAAAAAAGAAGAGTGTTTGAGGCCTACGTCCCGGTGTCCACTTATTCCACTCCCCGAAGGCCCTTGGTCAGATCCGGGTAGTCAGGGAGCCCAGAGAGGTTTAATCAGCATCTCGAGTACAAAAGCTTGTTGGGGTTTGTGGGTTAGGTTGCACCCCTCTGACCACAAAAACCCAATTCTTAAGTTCTGCAAATGGTGCGTTTAGAAGATACACCCGTTTGAATTTTGCCTACTGGCTTTATCATTGGGCCAAAATCAGAGCATTGTGCAGGGACTTGGAAAGTGATGTACAGCTAACTTTTAAACGGATGGCTTGAGACCCTATAAATGTATTACCAACAGATAGAAACATGGGCCCTCTGAATCAGATTAGCACGTTCTTATTTGTTTTTACATATTTGTATTTGCTATCTGATGAGAAATTCAACAAAAAGTATNGGGGGCGGTATCAGTCATGCGAAGCCATTTTCCATGATGACCAAAACGAAAGGGACGATATAGAGACGTTTAAGCATCTCCTCTGTCACCCAAAGGTTGACGTACTCAGTAGGCCTACGACTTACCAGGTTGTGAAGCCGGCGGGTCCTGGTTCCTCAGAGCAGCACCCTGTGTGTGCGGACCTGTCCACAGCTAAAATGTCACCAGAATGTTGAATGTTTGTCCCACATGGAATTCCACGGCATACAATCTGGGTCACAGTCGTCTGCGTCGTATGTTAGTAATAATACTGCAATTATTTGCATAACAATATTTAGTCGTGCGAAAAGGAACTTTATCAATTCATTACACTCCACGCAGAGGTGATTAGTTAATAGTACGTTTTCAAACATTTCGCAGGACAGCCTTGCGTGGAGTCTTGATTTAAAGGTGAATGTCCTTTAGTGACGCATCTCCGTACATCTTTCGTGCGGAGTGAGTCATCAGTCTGACTTCCTGAATTTCGCGCATGCCCTAGAAATAATATACTTTTTTAGAATGATGATCATGTCCTTGTGATGACAGACCTTGTTATAATGCGATAACAGTGTACGAAGAGGATATGATAACATAAACGACAAGGGAGTAAGAAATAAAAGTGGAAAATAAGAAGTGGGATATTTTGCAATTTTGCGCGAATTTTTCAATTTATCGAATTGGGAGAATTTTTTTTCAACTTTGAGAAATTTCCTTAAAATTTTTTCTGATTTGTCGAGCGATAGGCCCTATATTTCTCAAAATGGGAAAAAATTCTCCCAATTTGAGAAATTGAAAAAATCGCGCAAAATTCCCAAATTTCCCACTTCTTATTTTTTGCACTTTTATTTCTTACTCCTTTCGACAGAGAATTAGGAACACCGTCAGCCAAATTTCACCAACTAGGCCTACGGTGCAGTGGCAGAAATAATCGGAGTCGGCCTAGGCCTAGGCCTACTGGTCGACTACCGATATAAAGTAAAAGGATAGAAAGTGTTTTATTTCGACAAGAATACTTCAGAATTGATGGAACAAACGTAAAGTTCGGTCCCCGGGGCCACGAAAAGATTTCCCGGCCGAGTTGGCAAAAAGTTTTTAAAAAGTTTTAAAAAAAAGGTTCCACCGAGATTTGAACTCGGATCGCTGGATTCAAAGTCCAGAGTGCTAACCATTACACCATGGAACCGACTACGATAGCCCGACTTGTAAGGCAACACACCATTCATTCGTAAATACCTTCGATCTTCAGAATATAAAACTGCTTCCTACTCCTGTGGAAGAAGAATATAAAAATGCTTTGTACTCCTGTGGAAGGAGAATATAAAACGGCTTCCTACGCCTGTGGAAGAAGAATATAAAAATGCTTTGTACTCCTGTGGAAGGAGGATATAAAACGGCTTCCTACGCCTGTGGAAGAAGAATATAAAACTGCTTCCAACTCTCGCGGAAGGAGAATATAGAACTGCTTCGTAATCCTGTGGAAGAGAAGAAAACTGCTCCTACGCCTGTGGAAGGAGAATAGGAAAGTCTTTCCCTTGCCCCTGGAAGGCGAATATAAAAATTATTACGCTTTTTTCACCAAAAATTCTTCAAAATTGATGCCCGTTGCCGCGAAAGGATTTCTCGGTCCTGTTGCCTGTTGGTGAAAATTTAAAGAAGGTTCCACCGAGATTTGAACTCGGATCGCTGGATTCAAAGTCCAGAGTGCTAACCATTACACCATGGAACCGTTTACAATCGCCTGACTTTTGTAAGCCAAGACACCATTCATTCGTTAGGCCTAATCCCTTCAATCATTTCTCCCATTGAACCACAGGGGCTTGGGATTTCGCATCATACGAGTCTAGGTTCGTCACGCTGAGTGCCGAGGCTCGTGCCTTCGGCACTCGGCGTGACGAACCTAGACTCGTATGATGCGAAATCCCAAGCCCCTGTGATTGAACTGCCGATTTTGTCGACCGAGCGCGCTTGCGTCTCCAAGCAACTGCCGAATCCGCTACAGATCTGTGATTTTAGTTGGGGACCATGTTTACAAATTGGGAAAAATGTGTGCCCAGTTTGAAGGCCGACTGCTTCGCACTTATCTATCCGTTTGAAACATTTCAACTACCATTGAGAAGTCAAGAACTGTTTAAATGTTAAGCAGTTTGAAAAGGGACCTGGCCGCAATCACCATGGGGGGTTGGAAAGACTGATTTAATTGATCAATTTGCGATTGATATCGATCGCGGTGACGACGTCACAGTGCGGCGCTTTCAATGACGTCAGTTACGTCGTGACGCTGCGCTGACGTCGTCGTCTTTCGTGACGAGAACTTCCATCATGTCCATGAGCTTGGAAGGTGGTTATTCGAGATCTACTCAGTAGGCCTATACACAGCCTTTTCCCGTATTTTTTAAAGAAAAAAGTAGAGGCTGACCTCTGGACTTTTATCAGAGTGACGTGGAACTTGCGTCAGACAGGGTGCAGACCTGAACGAAAGTCGAAAAGACAATGACGACAGTGTCGGAACTTGAGCATGTTGAACCTGCGAATGTTGCGGACGTCAGCGAATCGCACGTGTCTGGTGACCGTGGGTATGTTGCATCTGTGCCCGTTATATCTGTTGGTGTATCGCCTGTCATCGCGCAGCTCCAGACGGAGGAACACAGCTGCCCTCCAAATGTAGATGAATGCTATTCCGGGTCGAACATATCGGAATGTGGGAGCGAAAATGGCGTTCACATTCTTATAAATCCTATCGACACTGAATATGCTGGTAAATTTCAAGACCAATTGCGGAGTGTGCCGTCAGTTTCACCTCCAGTTGAAGTGGAAACAGATACCCAATGTGAGAGACCCTCGGAAGTCCCCGAGGCCTGTCAGCAGCCCTGTCCTCAGGTGTGCGAAGACCTGACGTCGCGGACTGACTGCGCGGTCGTCTGTCCGCAATGCGTCTACGATGTGAACTGTCCAGAATGTGTGTCTTCAGCAGCTCAGTACGGACTCAATAACAATGCACACCCGGTGTACCCGATACCTGGCGCTACTATGCCAATCCAGTACGACCAAGGAACATGTTTGGTCCAGCAGCCACCGCCGTATCAGCAACCAGCCGTATACGCCCCGCCTCCTGTCATACAAGAACCGTCGCCGCCGATCTATTTCGTCCCTCCTCCTCAATCCGAGGAGTGGGTCGCCACAAACGGGGCGAATACGGACGGACAACCTGCCGGGATCGTTGATGACGTCACCTACCAGCAGCCAGGACCTCAACTCCAAGAGGAGCTGCCGGCTATTCATATTTCCGGCGCTGGTATGATTACAGTCTTGCTCCGAGATGACGTCGCCATTGAGATGACGCTCGATCGCAGCATTCGTGCGATCAATCATCGGTTCGGCTCGGTAATTTCCGTCACAAATGACGGAAAGGAATCCTGTCTCTTTCACAGAGGAGTACGCATCAAACAGAAGGAGGGTCACGTGACAGCTGACATGTTTCACAATCGCCGAGTGATTATGGACCCGGAAGAAATCAAGTTTGCTTTCGAAGATTCTGCTCTCAAAATGTCTCGGGACATTATATCCTCCATTCAGCCGTCAGCGTTCCCTGAGCCGACGGAAGGGGACGACACCATCGGTCTGATCTACACGTCAACTGGGGTCCATCCTCATCTCATCCCAGCTTGTGAGGAGGCCATCACGAATTCACGCTACACGCGGGAAAAGAACGGGAGTGTGGTTGTTGATATCAACAACGTTCGCATTCGACAGGAGAGGAATTGTGACGTCACAGTGATATCAACACCAAAGCGAATTCGTCTTTCACCATCAACCGGATGGATCGGGATCCAGACGGACTGTGTATCGATGAGCGTTGGTCAGTTTTGGGATACCAGCATCCAGTGCGGAAAGAACGTCCTAAGCGCCAGCAATCAACACATGTTTTATGTTTTTAACGGCTGGGCGACGGCAGGATTTGACGGCAGCAAGACTCTGTTCACACACCGAAAGCCGTACAGTCATCGAAGACCTTTTGACCACCGCCGAGCCGCGTATCCTGGACTTCGACCACCCCAACCGCGGTATATAGCGCCCCCTCTTCCATTCATGGGATTCCGTCCCCGTGGCAGGCCCCAGATGAGATACCCGTTAAATCCGTCCATGCGTTGGTGCGGTCCGCGGGACGTCCGGAAGGTGTACCCTAACAATAACATGTACCAACCACCACAGCGGTATTTCAGAGGAGGCAGACGACACAGTGTCGAAAACCAGAACTGGAGGCAGCGAGACAGGCAACCGGAGCCGCGACAGGAGGAGGAGGTGGCGGAAGAGACGGAGAGGCCTCGGTCTCCAGACTCGAGTGAACAAGTCGCCGATACCACCGCTACGACGGAGGAGGTCGACAAAAACGAACCCCAACCAAGGAAAAGAGTGAATAACTTTAAACGAGAACAGACCAGAGGCCCATCGGAGGCGGATTCTGATGAACAGTTAGCCACTTCATCAACATAGACGCATTTTCCTTGAGGTGTTTGTGATCTGACAAGCGGGTTTGGTTCATTCTCAACTCGCGCCCCCCTCCCCGCGCTCCAAAATCTCGTCGTATCAACACAAGGCTTTGTTTCTTATACACCCGTTCAGTGCGAGGGTTCTATTGAGGAGCCTTCAGTTCGCCGGATTGAGAATGAACACAAAATGGCGGGGAAAATGTGCCTGCTACATGAGCCAGGGGTGCAAGTTCGTGTCAAAAATTAGGGTATCGACACGAGTTTCGTGCTGAAGCGGTTTCCGGTCGTACCACCAGGGCTAATCGTACGCTAATCGTACAATTAGCCATAGCGGTACAACCGGGAACCAAACTAGTTCCCACGGACGGCGAGCGACGTTGCTCACTAGTCGAAGTGTATTAACCCGCCTTACGGCACCTCCATCACCGCCATTCCTCCCACCGCCCATTCAAAATCGCCTGGCCCGTTCTCTGATAAATCATAAGCTCTGTGTATACTTTGTAAATATTAAATAGTCTAGTTCAATTTACAAATTGCTTTTTATTTACGAAATAAAATACACTCTATGGTTTGAAACCAAGAAAACGTTATTACAATTGAGTTAAGAATGTCGCATTCCATACCTTCTTGATATCATTCCCAAAAAAAACGCATTAAAGGCGCAATGTATGCGATCTCATAACGGTATTTTGACTGCCGACGTAGAGTCACCTAGCTGCAGAAATACGAACTACAAAGAACCATTACAAAAATGTACGTAGTGCATCGGGTCCATTCGCCAACGATGTAGTAGTCCCTGGGATTGGAGACGCACCCACGGCAAAGGTGGCGCTGGCTGTCCAGAAAAATGGCAACACTGGGCACCTTTAAAATGTCAACACGCTAACTGTTCATGTACTCAAACGTCTGTCGTCACTTCCTCCACGCCCGGGTCTCCACAGCCTCGTTCTGGTGTTTGCCGTAAAGCCTTTCTCGCGTACGCGCTATAGAGAATCAAACCGAGGCTGACGGAGCAGAATGACATGAGCACCAGAAAACCGAATGTCTCTGGTCTCGGGGCAGCTATGACAACAGCGTACCTGACAACGTCCATTAACATATTTATCGAACTCTGCACTCCATTCACAATGCCTCGTTCTGATTCCTTCACGTTCTCAAGGAAGAGCTGAGTTACGGTCACATCGGCGCTCCATAGGCCTGAAAAATAAAGTGATCACTGGTAGGCCTACAGCACCCAGCAAGCTTGGAAAATGAGAGGCTTAACCGCCACCAGTTTAGAGGCCACCACCAGATAGTGGTCCTAGAACGTCATGAAGTTTGACGTCACAAAGAAGTGCACGCCACGACGTCATCATAGATGCCATGACTACGTCTGCGACGTCAAATATTGTGACGTTCTAGAACCGCTAACAGGCGGCATCTAACGGCAGTAAAGTCTCCATTCCATATTTTGTCATCGAAGAACGGCATTGCATTCAGGAAAGAAAAGGAGGGTGGGGAGGGGTGACCTACCAAATCTTGAAGCCACGATTCCAGTCACTAGCATGCTGATGTGTACGGTGCTCAACTGTCTGCTATTTTTCGTGCCATTGTTACACGTCTCATTCATGAAAACGTCGGCCACTGGAGGAAGTGATCCAGAATCCGGCGAAAAACTTGGAATAACTGTCTGTGTTACTGCTACAGGGTAATATGTCTGGTCTGTGTGACCAATGTCCGTTTGGTTGCTAGGGAAACTCTGGTTGCTAATGGGCTCCATAGCGACCGTACAATTTACCATGGCAACGCTCTGAGGCGTACCAAATAGGTTCATGAATGGGCTGCCGGGTACCCATACCGAGGCGACACATAGCGTCAGAAAGCTGACCTGCCAGCCCAGAGATATGACTCCCGTGCGGACTAACCCCACACGGGACCTCATAAACTCAAAGCCAAATGTGCCAAAGAAACCGATTCCCGCGTCGAGGGCAGCCACGATCCCGACGAGTGACTCAGTCATCCCCTGAGAGTAGGCATATCCTGGAAGAAGATTGAAAGGGTTGGAGTCTGTGTCCTCTGGGACACGGAAACCGACCTGAGTTTAGACTGGTTCCCTAACCTCTAGCCTCTACGCTCGAGGACAGGAGACCAGCCTAATTTGAGCTTTCCTGAGAAGTAATGTTGGGGAATGGCGTTGGGGGTACGACACCGTCAGCCCATCCTCGCTCCCACGCAGGGTCTTCAAAACCGCTCCCCCCATGGATGCCGTCAGCCTGGCTCCAGCTGTGATTGTTTCGACGAACAACAGATGGCGGTCACTTTAGAGATGGCGACACCATTCACCGACAGGAAAAACTTGCTTCTCGTTCAGAAATAGATATCGTGCTCAAGTTCTGTGACTTACCGGCTGTAAGATAATGAAAGTTAAGCACTGTCAGGTAAAGGCAGGCAAAACCAAGCCCGACCAGGCGGATACTCTGTCGTGAATAGCACCTCCAGCCTTTATAAAGGGTGACGAACGAATCGAAGACACGCATGAGCCTCTTCCGATGGACGTTCGTTCTCTTCCTCTCCACGCCCCCGTCTCCTGGCTTGTCTTTCCCGTCCACCATCAGTGGTCTCTCCGCAGGGTTGGGAGCACTGGTGGCGGGTTCTTGGGTGTCAGGGTCACGCTTTGCCGGGTTCTTTTTCTTGGTTTTCTTCTCTCTCAGTGCAGGCACTGCCTTGTACACATTCGATAAGAGAAAATACTCCGTCACGGTGGCGACGAGGTTGAAAACGCACAGGGCGATGGTACTGGCGAGGAGGGAGGCGAAGGTCATGACCTGTCCGAGGACGAGGGGGATCAACACAGATGTAGCCAGGTCGATGCGCCGAAAGATGGCGTTCATTTCTAAAAAGACAGAAGCATTGAGGTGTAACGAATCACGAAAGGAAGGAAGGAATGTGGCTGGCCCACCACTCCCCCTCCAACATCAACTTTATCATGCCTTAAATCTCTATTTCTGATGGGTGCAAGTTGATTTTCTGCCTGACGGCTTCCAGACTGATACCTGAAATGATTGAATTCTCAAGTTCTGAACTACTGTGGTTCCTTACTTGCTAGTCTCTCCTCGTTGTCCCGCCCGCTGATCTCCACCACCCAGTCTCGCTCAATCGCAATCACGTTCCCAGTCGTAGCGAGATATGCCACATCTGCGGACAGCACGACTACTACCTTGCAGACGACTTTCAGCCAACCATCCCAAATGGTTGCCATGGAGACAGGGAAAGCGATCATGAAGCACAGGACCACAGCACTGATCAAAATACTCACGTTTCTTATGACAACAGTTACCCGGGCAACTGAAATGAACGGAACAATGTCAACATTCAAATGGACCTGTGATTCCCACACTGAGATGATCCATCCAAACCGAGTTCGGAAATAGCAATTCACAGAGTAGTATCCCGAAATAAAAATCTAAGATGGCCACTCGGCGGCCATATTGGAATTCGGAGCAGAACCAAACATCGGAAGAGCTCCTCCAGTGACACCTATCATCGTAATTCTGAAGGTGATTGACCAAGCCTACGCAGCCGCTCAGCTTGCGGAGTCTATAAGAAAGTGACTCGGCAACGGACTACTCCTCGCATTCGTTGTTTAGACGTTGACGTTAGTGTCATGTTTATAGACGTCTCTCTTACCTTTCAATCTGTTGTTTTTGTCCATCCAGTGTCCGACGACGGGCCCGAGGAAGATGACGGCCCCCGCGGACGAGAAGCCATAAATGGCGGGAAGCAGGAGGGAATCGTTGGTGATACTGACCATGAGGAGGCCCATGGAGAAGTACCACATCTGGATCAACTGAAACAGAGGTCAAAGAAGAATATGACCTTGACCTGAGCACGGAGGTCAGCTTCAAGGACAAAGGACAGTCATCCTCTGGTAATCGAGAGTTCGAATCGGTCTCTCCCGTACGTGAACGCACACAAACACCGACGGGAGGGAACGATGCCATTATGAATAGAGGATATTGGAGCCTGACGACAGGTTTTCGGAGTGAATGCACCTACCATCCCTGAGAGGATTCGGCTGCAGTAGATTTGGCAGAACTCACTCGTCCACCAACCTGAAAACAAGAAAGGGCCTTCAGTTAGTAGAAGTGGAATATATGTATATGTATTACAGTCCTGCCGCACAAGGCTGGCTCAAGGAAGGACAGAGACTGCCGCACAAGGCTGGCTCACGGAAGGACAGAGACTGCCGCACAAGGCTGGCTCAAGGAAGGACAGCCCTGCCGCACAAGGCTGGCTCAAGGAAGGACACAGACTGCCGCACAAGGCTGGCTCAAGGAAGGACACAGACTGCCGCACAAGGCTGGCTCACGGAAGGACAGACTGCCGCACAAGGCTGGTTCAAGGTTCTGAGGTTGACTGCAATGTTGCGATACGATACTTGACCTTTGAACCGACTCCAGCATCCTGCCAGGCCATCAGTATCCTTGCCCGGATTGGCTGCGTCCTGTCCGTCTGGTTGGTTTCCACTCGGACCATTCTCCTCCGTCCCGATCCTCTCTGTGCCTCGGGAAGATTCCCCGATTTCACCGTTTCCGTCCCCGGCGTCTCCGTCACCACATTTGTCCGCCCCTGCCATCCTGGGGAGCCTACAAAACGTTTTTTCAAGCTGTGGTGTACGTTATCTACGAATCCCGGAAAGCTTCCTCCTTTTTGCTTCAAATTTTGGCAGTCCAGACAAGGAATCGATCATTCCTCCAGGCCCTTTCCTATACCATTTTCAGTCTGCTGGTTGTCATTTCGTCAACGTTTTCTGTGCCTCCCTTCCTATGGGTGCGACAATGGAGTCTCACACACGTTAACGTGGCGTCCTACCTTATGGGTTTTGACGACGGAAGCTCACAAAGTTAGTGTGACGTCCTGGGGTGTCACGACGGAAGTTAATAGTGTGGCGTCCTACCTTATGGGTTTTGACGACGGAAGCTACAAAGTTAGTGTGGCGTCCTTCCTATGGGGTGTCACGACGGAAGCTCACAAAGTTAATGGTGTGGCGTCCTTCCTTATGTGGTGTGACGATCTATAGTCTCACGAACGTTTCCTTTGGCGTCCTACCTTATGGGGTGTCACGACGGAGGCTCACGAGCGTTTCCTGCGTCCCTCCTTATGGGGTGTCACGACGGAGGCTCACGAGCGTTTCCTGCGTCCCTCCTTATGGGGTGTCACGAGGGAGGCTCACGAGCGTTTCCTGCGTCCCTCCTTATGGGATGTCACGACGGAGGTTCACAGATCCGGTATTCAGAGCCGCTTGTCTCTGATAAACCGTGCTGTTCTCTAAGAATCGTTGATCTGAAAATTCATACCGGTAACCCTACTTGGAGTCGCGCCAGATCGAAAGATATTTCACTCAATGATCTAATCTGAGAGACATAACTCACAGTTTTCATGATCGAGATAATCTGCTGAGTCCTGTCTTCTTATAAATTCACTACAGCAAACAAACTAGTCACTGTCATTCAGGTCATCTGATTATTTTAATTGATGGACGTACAGATATGAGAGTCCCAATAACTTGTAAGGTAATTGCCCTGTAAGCAGGTAGGCCTACTGCCCAGTTTGCAATCTACATTGTACGGTACGTACTCCTAAATAATGTGTTTTAGACCGAAATCGGCGTCACCGCAAAAATAGATCCACGGCGAACGTCCGATACCAACATTATTGTCATCGTCGGGCCAAGACTCAAACTCAGCAACAAGATCATACTAACAAAACGTCTATTCACGTGCGCGTATCAGGATTGAGGACGCACCTGACGTCATGAAGTAACAAACCGCTGATTGGTCGTGCGTTTGGTCAGGAAGATTTCATGGACCACATTTTGTTTCGCTGCAGTCGAACCTGCAAAACCGAGAACAACATACCGGGTGGTTAGGTTGAACTTTCTTTTTCTACCATAATGTTGAATGACACGAAACTCAAAATTCACTCAAAACGCAAACTAAATTGGTTCTTTACTGATGACAAGTTGATAAAGAGATAAAACACTCCAGTTAAATGATACGGTACACAAGTTAGGTGTCATGATATGGAGGTGACATGTTCAGACTGGAAGAACTTACGTCACATGTCAAAACGATACGGGTGTAGCAGTAAAAAGCGTCCCCCTGTAAAAAGTGTCCACTTCTATTGTTGAATGACGGAATAAGCGGCATGCGTATAGAAACCAATTGTCAGAGATTAGAATGTAACAATTGGATCTTTTGTTCCCCGGACAGTTTTTCCTGGGACATTCTTTCCCTCCTTTCCTTTCACAGCTGTATAACCCTTGACAGTATGTGCCATAAGTTCAACATTGTAGCCCAATATGAGTCACAACTTCTTTCCNCAGGGAGCTTGTCGTGTCACAATCCTATTCACATGGTAAATGTGTCACAGTCCTATTCAACTGGGTAGTCATTGTGTCACAGTCCTATTCAACTGGGCAGTCATTGTGTCACAGCCCTATTCAACTGGGCAGTCATTGCGTCACAGTCCTATTCAACTGGGCAGTCATTGTGTCACAGCACTATTCAACTGGGCAGTCATTGTGTCACAGTCCTATTTAAATAGGCAGACATCTTAGTTCTCTTTATGGCTTTGCTGTGTTAGTCCTCCACAAGGTGACATTGGCTGGTTGTACTAGTAGTCTGCTCCAAGACAACACAATGGCAGCATCTTGCTCCTGTTCAATGTAGCACAATGCTTCCTTCGGAACAAAGTAGGAAAAAGAACAAGGATATCATCTAAATATAGATTTATATTTCAGCTATAAATAAAGATAATCACAGGACTCACAAAATGGACGGACAATCACCAAGAAAACTGGTGCATTATACATGTATACTTTGTAGATTTCAAAGTAACAAATTGCCATGTCTCAACATGTAAACATGTTTGGAAAAAGATTCAATCAATCTGACTAAAATATCACAATTGCACTGAAAAATAATGTCCAATACTTCTACAGAAGGCAATCAGTTGTCCGGGACTCGAGGTCAAGGTCAAAATGAAGAATGACCACACTTGTGTCTTGGAAATGAATGATAGTTTATGTCCTCCTTCCATCACGTAAGATTTGAACCTGAAATGGTGAAAAAAAGACATAAGGAGAATGATCAGTGGGCAAATTGACAACACAACATCCCTCAGTTATTCAAAAGTTTGAACCCTGCGATATCGTCCATTACTCACCTTATCCATTTCCATCTGTAACCCATGCAACGTGGCGTGCAGCAGCGCCACCTTTTTCACCTCCTCTGAATGCTTTAGTTCAAGTTGACAGCAGTTCTGTTTGTATTCAGCTTTATGCATGTTCAGTTGGGCAAGAGATTCCTGAAAGAAAGAGAACAGACGTGAGAAAGCAGCGTCCAAGACCTTCAGTAGTTCAATCCAAGACAGCGTCAAGGGACGCACAAATCAGATTCAGTAATGAAGAATATAGCATGAACTCAGAAGTGGACAGAAAACAGAGACAGAGAGCTCCACCAACGTCTACCAGGCAATAATCCAACGATGAAGTGACAGACTCTACAGTTGTTTCACCTGTAACTCTGTGATCTGCTTCTCAATCTTGTGTTCCTCTTGTTCGATATTATGATACTGTTTCTGCTCCCGTGTCAGTTCTCCTGAAATACTTTCAAGACTTTTATTAGATTCTCGAAGTTCTTCTGATAAAGCTTCACATCGTATTGAAAGGGTGGTGAATTCTTCTTCATAATCGGGACCTTAAACAAGAGAGTTGGGAGTTCACACATGTCGCTTTCTCAAACAACAGAGCAAGCCGTGATTCGTCTTGACGACATCAAAAGCCTCAGCTTCTCCTGCATGACATCAATGTACCCTACATGTACACTGTGTGCAGAGACAGAGGTACGCAGTATGTCAGGAAAACCAAGCAATCCATCCTGGAATGCTTCCACGGGAACTTGTATAACATCTCTGGAGGTACTCACACCAATGTCATAGGCTTGCCCAATACTTACTAAAGAGCCACACTGGATCCATAAACTGCACACTATGGGCCGTATTCATAAAGGGTGTTTACGACTTAGACGCGTGTAACTTCGCCAAATGCATGGTGGAAGTGTGTGCATTTAGTGAAGTTACACGCGTCTAAGTCTTAAACACCCTTTATGAATATGGCCCATTGTCTCTACTTGGTCTTAAACCCTCGTAACCAAGCTATTGGGCGTTTCTTGCTCTTGGACAAGTTGAAGTGTACTCAGATCAGTTATCATCTGTCCTCTCACCTGATGTATACTTAGAAGCTGAATACTCCAACCGTGATTTCGCTTCCACTTCTTCTTTATGATTGAGAATGATCTGCTGTAGCATTGTGTTGATCATCTGAGACTTGATGTCCGCTCCACACATCGGGCAGAGGACGCGTGATGTGAGACAAGGTTTACAGCCAGTGTGGCCACATGGGATCAACAACATGGGCTGATGAGGAGACACCTGCAAAATGAGTATATTGATTGATTTATGGGCCTTGAATTCAAGTGCATGTACCGGTACCAGTATCTAATCCTCTGAAAGCAATCTGAGCAGGATTGTACGATTGGGATCAAATCCAACTGTTTTCACTCCTAAATCCATCATTTGGACTCCTTTTTGTAATGATGATGATCGCCCCGCCATCATATATCCAGACCGTTTCACAAACTGCGACCATTACCATCAACTGCCGACAGACAGGGCAGATGTGACTGTCATACCGGTCATCATCAGCCAGACTCCTTCCATCACTGCCGCCCCATATCGAAGAAACATCAGACCTGGCTGTAACTTGACCACTTGTACCATTTCCTGCTGTCAGTGGACCAGTCTTCTGTGTCTTTTTATAGTACGGTTCATCTGTCCTCTCCACGCCCGGGTACAACTCATGTCTGACACGAGAGACAATATTGTCCGCTAAACTTTCAATAGCAGTTTCAGAGGCCTCAGAATTGACTTGAACATTTTCAGGGAAACCAGTCCTTTCTTCATGATTTACAGCAAGTTTAACCTTTGAAACAGACTCATCATCAACTTGTTCATTCTTCACATTCAACCAGTGCCGGAATTTATCTTTAAAGTCACGGTTATCATGATATAAAGATTCACTTCCTTGCTTTTTGCCTTTCACTGAACCCAACTTAACACCGTCCTTGTGATTCAATCCATGACTCTGCTCAGGAGAAACTGATTTCCTGGCTGTTTCAGAATATGGGATGTTCGTGGGTGGATTGAATCTTGGCTGTTCTGGTCTTGAATTCTGCCCCCTGGTTCCTGATTGCTGTTCTGCCCTTGTGACATGCCCCTTGTAGCCTGGTTTTCCACAAGTGAACGTTGTGATGTTTGGTTTAGGTTGTGGATGAGATGGCGGTTTTCCAGAGGATGAAACTTTCTTTTGGCCTGGTTCTGCAAGTGAACATGGGAAGCAATGTACATGTTGATTACAAAGAGAGCACATTAGAAGAGACTGCCAAACTGTCATAGGTCACATTTCTAATAATTTAAACCAGGCCTTGTCTTTTAAGGCAAGCAAAAAAGTGCATGCGCCTCGCAAACAATAGAAATTCTATTGTTTGCGAGGTGCATGTACATTTTAGCTCACCAGCCTGTCAACGATAGCTCACCTGTAGATACCACTCTTTCTCCACTGTCCAATGCTTCAGATCTCTGTTTCATCCAATTCTGTCGCATGCGTTTGATTTCCTTCACCTAGAGTTTAAAAAGATCTTGAACAGTTGAATAAACCTTCAAAAACCTACACTCACACGACGGGTACCGGTACAAACAGTAATTTGATTAAAGAGCTGCAGCAAGGCCAAGTCATGGCGCAGCGCAAGCCTTCACATGGCAGAGTTTACTGGAGAGCAACTGTCATACACAAATCAGGGGAAGACTTCTTTTGACTGCTGCAGTTCACACATTCCCCGCTAGAGGGCGTGAGCCATATCCCATCATCAGCGCGGTCAAAATGACCGGTTTCAAAGCTGATGTCAACATGAAAATCTACCTTTTCATTGACTTCCTGCTTCTTTGTGTTCCTTGCTGCCATCTTGTCAAATCTGATTCATTGAGTGAGCACGGAGAACGGGGAAATTTTAATTAATTGAAGGAAATTCTGGGCATTTTTCACTGTCCACTGTCCACCATTTTGAAACAACTGCACAATCCAGGTAGTCTCGCGCAACGCAATTCCCCATTCGTACGGATTTGCGCGAGACTGAGATATACAGCATGTATCAGTAAAAGTGTCCCATGGTTTTCAATCGTCCACTTGCTAGTGCAGATATGGGGGAGATGTTCTATGGGAAAATGCCTATGGTAGTAGTAGGCCTATGTCCAGGAGGTATGCGGCGGGGCAGGGCGGGGTGGGGCAGTGGGGTCCTGATTTGACAACAGGCCTGTATGCCCTCTCGTCCCGTGACCGTGTCGTGACACGTACAGTGCAGCTGCAGGGACTGGGGAATGAGAAATCCAAACACAACATTCATTCTAAAGAAAACGTTTGTATTACAGTTATCAGATGAAGTAATTACAATATGGTACACAACTGGTAATTAACCAGTGTACTTTAACACAAAATATACAATGATTATTTGATACAGGGAGATGAAGACACACACAGCAAGATAATCATTCCTCCTTGAAGGGATCTGAAAGCTTTGTAGTTCTCCGTCTCTGGAAATTCAGGAATTCCCTAGGCCTACATTTATAAAGTCAATCTGTTGCACAGCTCCCAGTGTCTTCTTCAACTCAGTATCCTGGCATAGACATTATGGTACCGGTAATTATTTATAGCACCAAGTTAATTCACCATGATTCTCTGGATCTTGATGGCCGATTTGCTGATCCTGGAGGAAGTGTTGATGGATCTAGGAAATCGGACGGAGGATAGCCGTACGTCACGGCTCGCCTGGAAGAGAAATAAAACGTACATTCAATCATACTCATACAAAATACGGTCTTCTGTCGGGGAGAATTGTGAGTTTGAAACAAACATGAAAACTAGAGTAAAGGCAGGTGTCTGGATGGCAAAAAAACATTAAATATGAATCGGAAAATCAGTCCTAACTTCAATCAACGCATTGTTCAACTATCCATGAGATTGACAACTACAAAATGATATTTCACACTCGCTTTTGAGAAAATGTACTTTGCATTTTCACAGAAAGGGAAGACAGAGAAAAAATAAAATATGAGAAGAGCATGAATTCATATTAAATGATCAGAGATGCACAACAAGTTGAATAATGACCATTTGAATGAAGACAATGATATAAGATATGAAAAGACTATCCTCCCACAGAAGGGCTTTCCTCTTGTTCCTCTTCATACACTCACTGCACGCAGAGTTTGTGTGTGTAATTGGGTGAAAGGAGCGAGCCCCTGGTGTGGGAGGATGTGGAAAGACATTCTCTGCCATCATAAAAGACTAATCCAGGCAAATGATACATGTCAATCATCAAAATAAAAAGACAGTTAACACAGTATTTATGACAACTGACAACAGGGTTACATACCACTTCTGTTCGGCTAGGTGGAGCATGCAGGAGGGGAAAACAGAGTAAATATTGGAATGATTGATTGATCCCCTTACATGGTTTATGTCTACGTTTTCACTGTTTTTTCACAAAATGCTTTTCACTCATTGCATTTCAGTTTTGTGAAGATCTGTCCAGATATGATGAAACAATATGAATCTCTGGCAAGATACCCACAACAACAACATCCACAGGTCATCCTGAGACTCAGCTCATTTCACTCGGCTAGCGGCTCCCTATGTCAGAAGAGGTACGACATAGGAAATGTATCTGAATGAGTCTGCAGGTATGTCTGCTTCCTGTTGGTGTACAGGTTAACATGTAACATGTAATGATACAACCTGCTCTAAAGGGTGAACATAGACTACACCATCAGACAGTGACACTTTTCTGAAGATAGTTGAATCTGTCTCAATCAAAAAACCATTACACCGAAGCCACTGCTTTGGTTTCACCAAAAATAGATAACCTCGCTTATCTATTTTTGGTTTCACTGATGCAGATTTGACTTCAGTTCGCTGAAGAATGAAGATCGAAAGAGATGTTCTGGCAGTAAATGCAAATTTTGATTCCTTTAACTGTCTAATGGTATAGTCCAACATCCACAGGGTGCGCCAAATCAAGCACAAGAAATCTCAAACTTCTGCTGAAGCTCTGAAATCACCTAGTGCTGTTGTATGCACCTAGTGATAGTCTTCATCTATAGCTTAGCTTCCAGATATTGATTAGAACTTGTACTCTCTGTGAAGCACCCTGTGATGGGGAAATAAGCAACAATATAAAGTACTCCTATAGCATTTGTGACATCATCAGATTCACGTGAAACCGAGACAGAACATGGCCTTAGTGCATCTGCATCTTGACTGATGGCGTTAGTGCATCTGCATCTTGACTGATGGCGAAGACCAAATTACTGTTTCAGAGAAAAGCACGGCACAGTCCATGACTGGCACGTTCTGTTTCAAACGTTTTCTGTTAGTACAGCTGCAGATTGAATGGAATCTGGATTCAACATGTTCATAGTTGGTTTCATGTGAAACTGGTTGCCCGAGTCAATAACATAATGTCCACCACCTTGGCTTTTCAGCGGCAAGAAAACTTCCTGAAATATAACGACAGTCAGTTCTTGTATATTCAGATTCATCATGCTCATCATTCTGAATGATATATCATCTTGCTTTAATAGAAGTGCCAGTGCCATTTGCAGGATGAGACTTGGAATACTGCTCTACACGGCCTAATTCAAGATCTACAGAGGGACGATTGATGATCAAAGTGTAAGACTATCAGATTTCCATCACATCCACTGATTTTCAACCATTGCTACAGACAAAGAACCCATCAGGAGGACCCAGTTTTGGTTTTCTTGAGGTCTGCAGGGTACTGACTGTAGATGACATTAGATGAGACATGGGATACGCACCTTTATAAGAGAATTCCAGTGCACTTGATATGGTTCTCATGTCTGTTTCTATACTCCTTGCCCAGTTCTCAACATCACCAATTTCCTGAAAAATATACAGCCACAGTGACTGGAAATGAAGAATCATATGCCAAGTGTTTTTTTTTCAGAAAATTGTAGTGAAGCATCCACCAGAAAACTTAGCAACCCAATCAGCTGCTGCATCCTCCATAAAACTAACCTTCAAAGACTGATTAAACTCTTCCACTAACTTTAACCACTGAGTTGTCTGTTTGGCAAAATGTGCAGCATTTGCTTGTAAAATCTTGGTCTCAGTGTCCAGTTTCTTCTGATTCACATAAGCTTGGGCAACCCTGGAAAAAACAGATTCATCAGACCAATCTCTCAGAAAGCTTCCATCCAGCATGCAAGAAACGGTTAGACCATCTTTTGCAGGCCTAACCTAGTCCACGGACTTCCAAAAAGAAATCACAATCTGATATCTTTATCTTGCAGAAACAAAACATCCAACTGTGACAGGACTTTGAAAGATACCAACCCAGCATTGAGATGATCAACCAAGGCATGTGTCAAAGCTGTCACTGCAGCAGTCACTTCTTTCTTCCTCTTCTCTGAAACGCAAAAAGGATGCACTGGTAATTATTACTTTTGCCTAGGCCTAGCTACCCCTACCCCCTACACTACTCATTCTTTCATCATCATCAACTTCAACCTTCGCTCCTGTGGCTGGTCATTTTCATTCTCATCTCAGTCATGACACTGGCCAAGACATTCACATCAGGGGGCCCACATCAGTATGTCCCAGGGTAGGCCTGATTTGATCTCATGATTGTGGGTTGATTGGCCATTGCCAATGGTCTCAATGGTAGTGTCACAGACACAGCACAGGTGTGTGTCTGTGTGGTGGTGCACCAAAAATTAGAAGACCAACCTTGTCCTTCTTTCCTGGCCGACTGCTTCGCCTGATGAGCCTTCACCAAACTGGATAACATTTCTAAATCTTTCTAGATCAGTAAGCAATGAAAAAATGACTGTCATCCAAGTGTATACTATACAATTGCCAGGCAAAGCAACAGCACTGCAGCTGAAAACCTCAAACCCGGAAGTGCCCTGGAACACCGCCAGTGAGGATGAATCCGCTATAAAATATAGTTCACTTGTATTTTGATAACAACAACTGCGGAATAATATCAGTGATTCAAAGATATTAGAAACCGGAAAAAAGGACTTCGCAAGCGATTGAAGCCAACATTTGTGATTTTACGTTCATTTCAAGCTAAATTGCGAAAAATGTGCCGTAATATTCCTCCGCCGTTGCTGACTAGACTAGTTCCAATCTCTACCGCCGTGTGGCGCTCGAGGTTGTCCCGGATGGTACTGCCATCTTTCAACAGATCACGGAAAATAAATTGTCCGAAAACATGGCCTCCCTTGTCGACTTTGTCGGAATTTTGTTCCATTTAATATACTTTTTACCCGGATTACAAACTTTTAATTTAGACACAAATATTCCAATTGTTAAGAAAAGTTCAGGTTCAGGTGGATACTTTGGATTTTCCGTCGCACAGCATCAGATTCCTTCCTTAGGAGCAATAAGCGGCAGCGTGTAAGTTGTCACTTCAATCATTCTTCATTCATCATCTGCTAGCACTGGCTAGTGTAGTGTAATACATGTAGCTATGCATGCCTATGCCATGTACATCTTTGCCATGCTACACTACAATAGGCCTACCCAACTGTACGTCATGTACGTACACTGTAGGTAGCGTAGCTATAGCGCCAGTGTGCTACATGTAGTAGCGTTCACAGTCAGGCACACTAACACTGAGATTGTATCAGAGCCAAAAATACTCTACTGCATGCCAACCAAGGGTCCAAGCATCCTTGATTAAAGCGGAATGTCCTATTAATTTGCGCTGAGTCAAATATTCCACAGAACGGTTTCCGGAGTGGCCCGCTCGCAGCAATGCATTTACCAGTTGTTGTTACAAATAAAACGTTGTTACGAATAAAACGGGTTGTTTTATTATTTTTTGTTCACTTTGAACAGACGCAAACAATCCGCTTTGAACAAGGCGAATTTCAGGGTTAAATTCATGAACTGGATGGATGGAATCCCCGGTCTGTTCAGACTTTCCTTTACCGCTTTAGTGTTGTAAATAAAGATTATTTTGGAGCTGCGGAGTGGTCCACGGACCACCTTATTCTGTCAATCATTTCAGCTTTTATTATTCCATCATCATTTTCCTGCATCTCTTTCTGCAGGAAACAAGGCCTACCCTTGTTGCTTGTGGTGGCTCGCCTTGTACGTTTAATGTAAGTTGTTGTCACTGATACAGGTGTACATGTACATGTAGCTGAGCAGAGTCCTGTACCAAGCTTATTGATACCTGTGATTGGAATTAATTTACTTTGTGTAAATGTAACATGTGTAAGATAACTCAGTCCACTTGAAGACATAACAGTATCACATTAGATGAGGTGTAACTGATCTCATTCCTCAAGGAATGCAACACCTTTGAGATTGTCCAGATTTGATTCTTTCATCAGGCAGGTATGTGGAGTGTGGGTGCAGTGAGTAACACACAGCGATGCCAGGTAAAACTAAGCCGGAGATGATCGACTTCAGATGCAAAGGTTTCCATGGTTGAAGCTGCTGCAACATTCACCGCAGACAGAGAACATTCATGGTGTTTGTTGGTTTAGTTTTGGAGCACAGGAGCTCCAAACAGTCTCCTCAGTGGGCCTCCCTGTGTCCAGTGATGGAGGGAGTTAGCCCTTGATTACACATGCACCTCAGGATGCTGGTTTCGCTGTTTTGTTCAATATGGTGGCATGTCCCCTGTCAAATCTGTCGTTTGTCTTCGCGTTGATGGTGTGTGATGGGCCACAGGACAATGGCATTTTCACACACATCAAAATGTGTACCCTGTTTTGATTTGAGTTCCAAGTAGGCCGAGGCTGTTCGATTTCTCTGCTTGTTCTTTTGATTTCCTGATTGTAATTCTCGTCACAGATGAGTATACCGGTAATCTTCATGTGAACTCATGAACTGGTGGCAATAACTTCCACATTTTGATTACACAGAGGGTAGTCAAGTGCCTCTTGATCACAACTCTCAAGATCCGTCATTGGGCCACTGGTGATGTTCATTGCAGATTTCTGCTTTGAAAGAAGCTTACCCTTCTGCATCTGATGGCTGGAGATCCCAGCTCCCAACTCTCACAGGGTCCTCATCTTCATGGACCCTGTGCATGTACGATTCAAACTGAACTGAAAATGTTGGTGATCAAATTCTAATTGAGCTTGGCGTGGCTTGCGAAAGGCTAAGGCAGAACAATTTCAAGTAGGCCTCGAGAGGTTATCAACATGATGGCATATTACAAAAAACAAAACCTATGGATGAGACACTTGAACTCTCTTGACATCCTTGAGAGAAACTTTTTGTACCAACACTTTCCTATTTTGGTTTTAAGTGTACATGTATTGCTGGAATTTAAGGCTTCATGTCCAGTGGAAGTTTATGTCCATTAGGCCCCTATTACATAGACGTACATACAGTATGAAAACGCCGGGTAACAATGGCTTCACGGTCGCGAATCCATTTGAAGCCTTTGTTAACCGGCGTTTTCGTATACTGTATATACTTCTATGTAATAGGGGCCTTACAAATGGAGTGTAGGGGCCACATAGCTGTACATGTATTTGATTTTGGTGTTTTCTTTGTGAAGGTGTAAAAAACAGTTGGCTAATTTAGAACACTAACTGCCAGTATGTATTTTTGACTCACTGGTAGGCCCTTTGGTTTGTCAGTGCAGTGACATACCATGTTTTTAACAATCTCATTGAGGGCAATGCCTTGGGTGAGTGGGACAGATTATTAGGCTACACAACAAAGGCAACTTATGATTGATTAAATGTGAGTTAACCTAGCCAGTCAGCTGTATGTTTCATGGGTGATTGGTTGACCGGGGCTGGTGGGAGCGGTTTGTTTGTCCTGATAAGATCATATCCTGGTGTATTCAAAGAAACGAAATAATCAATTTGAAATGATTTTACATGTTTGAAATATGTAATCTGAACTTTATGAATTACAATTCTATTGCTAATGAATGTAATCCATTGATTATTTAATCAGCCAGACTGGGGCTTGGCAAAGGCGTCAAAAGCTCGCCCACGTGGGCTGAGTGTGGTGGTGGCAGTGGCTTTTACTGGTTTTAGGTGCTGCCAGGTCCCTGAGGATGATACTAAGGCTAAAGTTTAGAATCCCCCGTCGGAAGTGACGTTACTCCATGGCACACAATGGAAATCCTATTGTACAATGCGGCTTATTCCGTCAATCGATGACCTTTTTTTGGGCACTGACAGGGGATTCTACACTCGTTCCGATACTAATAAACTTGGTGCCACTTCACGCTGAGAAATTTCTCACAACTTTGCCTCTACCAGCGCCTCATGCTAGATATGGGCAGATACTTGTGTGAGTGGTCTTACAAGCTAGTGAATTGCCCATTGACTGGGATAGAGTCAACTCGTAAGAACACTCTCGATGTAGGAGGAGTATCTGAAGTAAACATCGAACGATGAAGGGAATTAGGCCCAGTTGGTCGTCAGAAAAATTCTACATGTACCCCTGCCCTGTAAAGAAACCATCCTGAATTACTATAGCGGAGTTGAAGGTTCCAGTTTTTGAGTTCATGATGTGACATTCAGCATGTCGGCCTACATGTATTAATTTCATTTGAAAGTAATGTCAAATGAAGCGCTGCTTGTCTGATTATTGTCTCAGTCAGTAAGCATTTTCAAATCGAAATTTTAGCTTTTTTAACCAGTCTGCCAATGGATGATGAGCAACCATTTGTGTCATCAGACACCAAACACACACACTACTCAGTGCACAGAGATTTTATAGGCCTACATGTACATGATTAATAGAGTAATTTGGTGAGAAGGAATGTTTTATTTAGTAGGCCTAGTAATTATCCACATGTGCTATGACAATGAGTTTGACCTGACAGTGACTGAGATATGTGTCATTCATTACATAGTTCCTCTCTCATCCATTCATTGTTCTACTTAGGCCTAAACAGGGCCTGGTCTCCTTGTTACCAGTTGATTCATGCTGTGGATGAGGAATGACCTCATTCCACCAAAAAATCTTTGTGATTAGCTCTGTGTCCCATCCTCCGATCGCAGGGTTTTGGTCTCGCTCCTCTTCATACGCTCGCATACAAAGTATGAAGAGGAGCGAGACCAAAGCCCTGCGATGGGAGGATGGTACATGTACATGTATTCCCCTGGCCTTTCACTGAGATTGTGAGGCTTTTTGAAAGCCGCTTTCACTGTCTTTCAGTGATACCTTCCTTCCTTGATCAATGGCAGGGTCTGCTCTGCTAGTTTTTGCAGTCCCCATTCGGCAAGTGCTGGAACTTCTCGATTCATCTACAACTTGTGAAAGAGGGACTCAGGGGTTTTCATCTTGCGAACGCCAGGGCAGGGAAACATGGCAGCTCTGATTTTATCATGGAGTTCTTAAACTTAAACTACCGTAATTAAGATCTGCAGCTAATGAATCACCATGTGGTTCTCTTTCATGTAATCTAACGACAGCATCTTATGAATCCATTTCACGATGCAACAGCCAAGGTCAGCTAGCAAGTCCTGTTGAATGGGATAAGTGACGCTCCTCTCCTGGGTCTATTTACAAACTCTAAATACAGTCAGTTGATATGATAAAAGTGATATTGCTGACTCATCAGTTTATGTACCGGGAGATCCGATGGATTGGGTGCAAATGAATAAATTTTGACTTGAGATTTGTCTCGGTCCTGTCTGGTGTATGATATTCATATTCATCTGATCATCTTCGCTGTTGACGCTCAGTCTCTAACTTGAGGAAAGTATGAAAGACAGTCATTGATCATGTTGACGGTCTTCATCGAACCAATGCGACTGTCGTGATTCCTTGTCTGTCACTGGACGTGGCTTCCGTATTGCTCAACAGTGACTGACATGATTTGTCAAGGTTCATACATGTACATGTATATCCATATCTGAATATAATATTGGTCATTCAGCACCTCATACTTGCTGCCTGCAGATTGGAGAGTGAAGACAGTCTTCAGCATGACATTGTCATAGGATTTCCTGTTACTTG